>VZRE01010859.1:167206-209234 GCA_013396775.1 Cephalopterus ornatus
AAAACCCAGCTTCATAAAGTAAGGAAATTTCTCCCTGAGAAGCTGCAGTGCTCAGGGGTCTCTGCATCCTCTCCATCCAAGAAGGTCAGAGCCACCTTCTGCTCCAGTGAGAGCCCCAAACCTAATCTAATACTGGAAGAAAACAGTCTAATTCAGCCTCTTGGGTCTAGTCTACGCTCCTCTTCTAGCCTATATTTCAGCCTGTAAACCCCAGGGCTCACACAAGCTGCTGCACGACCAACGCCAACTCTTCATCTAAGTGATTTTAGAATTATTGTCTGTATATGGGCACTGCCCCAGCTCAGGGCAAACCCCACTGCATGGTGCTAGCTCAGGACCCCACACCTCGGATTTCTAGACCTCCTCCTCCTCCTCGTCCACGTCCCTCAGCCCCTGCGGCGCCGCGGGGCGACTCACGTGGGTTGAAGCAGGGTCCCTTGCTGTCACCAGCTCTCCTGCGGATGCAGCTCCTCTAGAGAAGCTGTTGAGCCCACCAGAAGGTTCCTCCTGGGACAGAGGATCTCCCCCAGGACAGGAGGCTCCTCCTGCACCCTCACCCCAGAGGTCCACCCCCTGCTCCTCCTTCCTGGCTGACAGTTTGTGCAGCTCATGGCATTTGACAGGGCTTTCTCCACTCCACAGGGAGCTGGTTAACCCTTTCCTTGGAACAACAGTCATGCCAATTTTGCCATCTAAGGAATCCTAGTGCCTTTGCTCCCGCTGCCACTCCCCCAAATTCAGCTGAAAACCACAGTCAATGCACCCTCCATGCCAGAACCTGACATTTTTGACTTCAGTGTTTCCTGCCAGACAGTTCTTCAAAAATACCCGCTACAGTGACCTTTCAACAGCTTCTCTGCCATCACTTGTTCTTCAGGATAAGCATCATCTCCCACCTCTCTAAAGTTGCCATTACAAGGCCACTTTTACAAAGTTGTAATAATTTACCATCTAATCCTCAGCTGTGCAAAGGTTACTGCCACAGAAAACGAGCTGGCTCAGGCTTCCATCAGTGTTTTAAAAAAAAGGCTATTTAAGTCTGCAAATTGAAATATAACATCTAATTAGGAATCCTCTGATTAATCATTATTCTTCGCCATCTCGGATATTGCTTTGATAAGTAAGGCTTAGGATCCTTGCAAAGTCTTAATTACCAATATTCCAGATGGCTAAGAGGTGTGCACGTTGCTTCTCCGGGTACACGGAGCAGTGAGATATCGATGTTCTCCGTGACTCCAGAGGCACAAACACATTCCCAGTAACACCAGCTAAGCATGGCTGATATCAGGTACCAGACTGGTATCACATACAGGAGACAAGGCTCCAGAGCCTAAAATTAGAAGAGCCTCTTGCAGCCAACCCTGTGAAGCTCTAGAGTCCAAGGAGGTGTCCCCTAAGCTGCACACACACGTGGCATTTAAAGCACAGCTGAAGGACCACACACCGAAACAGAGCCAACAACCCTTGTGCCAAAGGGAATAAACGCTGTGATAAAGCACCACAACGTGGAACAATTGGGTATAGAATCATGGAATGGTTTGGGTTGGAAGGGACCTTAAAGATCATCTTGTTCCAACCTCCCTGCCATGGGCAGAGACATCTTCCACTAGAGCAGGCTGCTCCAAGCCCTGTCCAACCCGGCCTTGAATAACAAGGATTCAGGCCAGAAACTGCCTTGAGCCATCAAATCTCTTCCATGTCTCTGAGAAGCTGGAGCCCATGGTGTGGTGCAGAGCGTGGTCAGCAGCCAAAAATCCACGGCTGCAAACACTCACCTCCCTGCAAAGCCACAGGGAGCTGCTCCAGCCACAGGGATGAAGCTGAGCACTTTCTGAGGCCTTCCGTGGTTTCAAAAATTATTTCTGAGTAGCTCTGTGTTGAAAGCAACACTCTCAGAAGAGCTGAACTACCAGGCATCAGTTAATTGGGAAAGATTCAGCTTTATCAAGCTACAAATGTCAGCTTGCACAGTTTACACAAAAATGGGATAAAGCTGCTTCTCCTCTTTGGATGTGGCTTCCTGCTCTCAGAAAGCCACAGCACCTCCTTCTTTTCCAGCAGGGACATTCTGCTATGTCTGATGGTACTGACTTCAACTTTTAAACATAGATACCCCTCCCTTCTTGAGCAGCCTGAATTCTCCCTCTCCCTCCAGGTCAGCATCATCCCAGCTGGCCAGTACAGCAACCTACAAGAGTACCAACTTCCCAGTATCCTGGTCTTCAGTGGTGGGAAAAGACAGATACCGAACAATACAAATTATACCATTATACATTGCACATAAACGCCCCATCTGGCACAGGTGAGTGTTTGCTATCTGGTGACACCATCTCTATACCCAGCATGAGGGACCAGCACACAGCACATCAGAAGGTGTAATTCCCACCTGGAGCAGTGTTTGCTGCCAGAAGGATTTCACAGCACCACATCTCAGAGATTCACAGACTGGTTCGGATTGGAAGGGACCTTTAAAGGCCATCCAGTCCAGTCCAACCCCCTGCAATGAGCAAGGACATCTTCCACTACACCAGGTTGCCCAGAGCCCAGTCCAACCTGGCCTTGAATGTTTCCAGGGACGGCACATCCACCTCCACTCTGGGCAACCTGTGCCTGTGTTTCACCACCCTCAGCATAAAAAATTTATTCTAGCCTGATTTCCTAAACCTCTTGGAGAAGGCAGGTGGTCTCAAACACCTTTCAAAATCAATCAGTTATTACTAAATCTCATTTTGGGGAGATTTTTTGCTCATAACAAGCAGTTAGATAAAAGGAATAGAAACTAATTCTGAGATCATGCTTTTGGAGACTGAGAGATGGATCTGCTCAGTGTATCTCCTATGTAAGCCTAACTACTCTTTCTACCATATATGTGCAAGAAATGAATCTGTAGCTAATCTTTGCCAATTTTAGTGCAGCTTTTTTTCAAGGATTACCCTTGTCCTGTGCCAAATGTGCAGATTGCATGTTCTGGTGATGCACCAGGGCCAAACCACACTGCTCACCTTCTTCTTTGGTAGCAACCAGATGGAAAGAAGCGCTTGGGAAAATCTTTGCCAACCAGTCAGTGTGATATAATCTATCTTGAAGAAAACGTCCTGCACCTCTTGGTTTCACTCAACCAAGTAGAAGAGAGCAAAACCACCACTGCCAAAGCCTTTGGCAAGTCCCATTTCTCTGCAGTCTGTGATTTGTAATCCCAGAGCATCTTACAGACTCAGGAGTTCTCTCAGGCATTTGCAGCACAGCTCATGTAGGCAACCACATTTATCATCTGGCGCGAGGGTGTTGGAGAGGGGATTTTAGACAGTGCAGACATTACTTTAAACTGACTACTCCTCCAGTCTAACTCACTGAAAATGCATCAAACCCATTACCCTGGTTCCTGCTCAGGGATACCAGACCTTGCAGAGTTCCCAAATGCACATCTAAAGCTCTTCTGGCTGACTCCAAAACCAGATATTGCTATCTTTTCCCTTTTGTACCTTCAGAGAATTTGCTACAGATACAAACAGAGAGAATCTGTGCTGGAAATCCGAATCGAACACCCTCCACTGCATAAACAAGCATTTAGGCTGTAACCTAAAAGTTAGTTGTTTTAGCTTTGTGGGAAACTTCATAAATCACAGAATCACAGAATGGTTTGGGTTGGAAGGGAACTTAAAGCCCATTTCATTCCAACCCCTACCATGTGCAGGGACACCTTCCACTGGACCAGGTTGCTCCAAGCCCCATCCAACCTGGTTTTGGACACTTCCAGGGATGGGGCTTCCACAGTTTGTCTGGGGACTTGGGTGAGGCTTCCAACTGGAGGAGGGAAGATTTAGATTAGGTATTAGTAAGAAATGTGTTACTGTGAGGGTAGTGAGGTTCTGGAGCAGGTTGCCCACAGAAGCTGTGAATCCCAACTTGATCCAGCCTGAGAAGTCTTCATTTAGAGGGCAAGACTAGAGCGAAGGTTTTTTCCCTGCTCATTCTTCCCAAGTTCTATGTATTTGTGGCTGATGGAGATAAAATCAATGACAAGGGTCACTGAAAATATTTGATGCAGCTGCACCACAGTCAGACAAACAATTCCAACTGTGGAATTACAAGCTTACACATAAACCTGCAACAGGTGAGTGTCCCCCAGAGCTCAGATACCTCAGCAATACAGCACTCACATCAAAACACACTTGGAAAGCTCCAGGTGCCAAGATCCAGTGGAAATTAAGGACGTGTACTCACACAGGTTACTTTTCGGTAAATTTGAGCAGCATTCTGGCATTCTGAGTAAGGGTATTCTGAGGTAGCCATTTCCAACATGCACATTCCAAACGCATAGACGTCCACAGATTCATCGTAGTGTTCCTCATACATTTCTGGGGCCATGAATTCTGGTGTTCCTGCACAGACACACACAAAGAGAATGTCCACCTTTTTATAGGAGTCTGAATGGCTTTAACCACAAGCTTTTTCACCTGTAAGAAACGTGCCCAGTATAACTGTACATAGGCGCACTCCAGGTTATTCCAAAAGAGCTCAAGCATCTTCCAGGGAAGAAATCCAAAGTCCCTGCATAGATTTACATGACCGTGGCTTGCTGGTAATAAGCCAAAGGGGGATGGGGAGGGTGAAGGGGAAAGAAAAGTTAAGAAAAAAACCCAAAATTTTAAAAATGAACAAGAAAATGAGCTATGACCTACTGCCTGCCCATACTGCAAGTGATGGAATGGTTCCTGCCTGGGTGGAGAGAGGGATGTGTACAGGCTTGGAGACGTGAAAAGGGGAGAAGAAATGAGAACCTCCGCTCATTTTTATCAATGCAAATTTGCATTTTTTTGTTTCCTCCAGATATACAGTGCAATCCCCGGCAGACAGACAGCACTTTGAAAGCCAGCAGTACCACAGATCACCTACAGAGTCATGCACAAAACACCAAACCTAGTTCTGTCACTGGTTTAGTGGGACAAATCAATGAGGCTACTCACAGAATAAGGTCCTACTCAACGGTGATTAGGGTGTCAGAAATCTGATGCAACTGGGTAAATACAAAGTGAGGCTCTGTACTCATGGCTTCCTAACAGGGAGCTGCAGCTTTGGGACAAGCAGCAACTTACAACACCTGCAACATTTGCTCAGCAAATGACTCTGAAAAGGGTGGGCTTATAAAGCAGAAAGGAAAACTATTAACACTTGGATCATTTATTCCACGAACTGTACCTCATACTGCTTGGGAGTCATGCCTAGCTTATTCCCTTTTTTACATACAGAAAAGATGAAGGAAGAGAGATCAGTGCAGTTGTGTGCTGTGGGAGAGAAGCAGCAATCTGTCAGGATGCCAAAAGGAGTGTGAGAGGTCTTGGACCAAGAGAAGGACCCAGATAAAATCTGCCTGTCCAACCTCAGCACCCAAACTGCCCCCAGTCCTGGCAGATACCATCAGTAATACCAGTATTGTGAATAATTTCAGTAGTAATGCTTGTTATTACCTTGTTATGACATCCCTACATCAGGAGCAAAAGCATAACTGTAATTAAAGTAACATATAATGAGCAGAAATAGTTCTTCCATATAGAATCACAGAATGTTTTGCATTGGAAGGAACCTTAAAGCCCACCTCATTTCAAATGCCTTGCCATGGGCAGGGACACCTTCCACTAGCCCAGCTTTCTCCAGGCCCTGTCCAACCTGGCCTTGGACACTTTCAGGGGTGGGGCAGCCACAGCTTCTCTGGGCAACCTGTGCCAGGGCCACATCACCCTCAAAGTAACATGTTTCTTCCTAATATTTAATCTAAATCTCCCCTCCTCATCCAGGCCATCACTCAAGACCCTAAACAAGATGTGGAAGTCCCACCCGTGGAACTGTCCAAGACCAGGTTGGAGGGGACTTGGGAGGAACCTGGTCTAGTGTGGAAAGTGCCCCTGCCCATGGCAGAGGTTGGAACGAGATGATCTTTAAGGTCCCTTCCAAACCAAAGCATTCTGTGGCTCAAGCATTCTATGACTTGTCCTAAACTTTTTTTTAATGGCAACATAAAAGATGACTTCCAAAATTAGGGTCTGCCAATTAAAAACTCTGCTTCTGCACATTTTCTGAAGGAGACTCGGCCTAACTCACGAAACAAACCTCAGCACAAGCGTTGCTGTAAAATTCAATTTGCAAAATGTAGGATTGATCTCTTCCCTTGTTTATGCCCCTTGCACCTAAAAGAGACTCGTTCCTCCAGCCTTGGTGAATCAGCTGGACCTGTGTCACGGAAGCTCAGCCTCAGCCTCATGCCTGCTCCCTGGGCGTTTCTCCCAGCTGTCACCCCAGGCAGAGGCTGCTGCTCAGAAAGGGTTAACAGCTGCCACAGGGAATGGTTCTGGAGCTGCTGCTTTCTTTTAGAAGGAACGCTACTCAGCAGCAGGAGTGAATCTTGTGAATTACAGAGCATTTAAAGCAAATCTGAAAATATGACAGCAATAGTCTAAGAAGCAAATGGAATTCTTGACATCGTTCCAAAACAGCACAAAAATGACATTTCCCCCCGTTCCTTGGGGTGGGGAAGGAATACGTACCAGTATCCTTCAAAAAACAGACCACCTGAACGTAAAGCTGTTCAGCATCCCCTCAGCTCCTCTTGGCAGGACAAGGTTTGCCCTGGCTCAGCTCCCACAGAGACACTGCAAGGTCAGGGCAGCACCAGCGACGGTACGGGCACAGCAAGGGAGGGACTGGACCCCGGCCATGCTGACTTCATCCCTCCAAGCCAATGTAAAATTGCAGCTACTAATATGCCTTTAAGGCTGCTACCTCTGCAGAGCAGGCAGAATTACTCATCACCACTGTTTCCAAGCCTTCCTAATTCTCTCCTTGGAGCAGCACTACTCATGAAAATGATAAGCTCGGTTTTAATGCCAAAATGAATGCAGCCACGTTGCCAGCATCCTGCAGCCCCTTCAGTATCCAATTCCTTTTCGACATGAGTATATTTTGATGGTGTTATGTTCTCAACTAATTTTACAAAAATGTGTATTGGTATTACTGATATTCTTCCCAGCATATTGAAGAAGAAATACAGGGAAGAATACAGGGAAGAAACCTCTATTGGTATTACTGATATTACTCCTTGTAGTGGTGCCACTGATACTATTCCCAGTATTGGTATGACTGGAATTATTCACAATACTGGTATTACTGGTCTCATTCCCAATATTGGTATTACTTACATTATTCTCATTATTGCTATTACTGATATTATTCTATTATGTCCACTGGACAACTGTTATCCTGCAAAACAATTATCTGAAGAAATACTGGCCCTCAACAGAAAAAAGACCATCAATTATTAGAAGTTAAAAACCAGAGAAACTTAACAAATATAAACCAACTATGACTTCACTAAAAACCATGAGGTTAAGCAGACCCAGAGCAGCCAAGCACATATCTAAAATTTCTATCTTTTTGACTTCAATAATATTGGGCTCCCTAAGCATTAAGGACAATATTTTTGTGCAAGTGATTGCAAATAATTATACAAGAATGATAATACCTGAAAATTTGAGATGCTAAAATAATTATTTAAGCAACTACTGCCTGAAAGATAAGGTGCTATTTTCATAGCTAGTCATGGACCAGTGGCTGTCACTATCAGTTTGCCAACTCTTACTGACTAGGATCTAATTTCCATTTATATTGTAAGCTGAAATACATTCATGGTACCTCCTCTTCTCCTTCCAGCAGCGTTACTCAGGAATTTGCAGCTTCCCAGAAACATCACCTGCAGGTCTGAACTAGGGAGATTGGATACAGAAGCTTGTTCGGGTGAAAAAGACAAACTGAGAATTCAGGAGAACATTACATTTGCACCTGAAACACTCACTGTAACTTTTGCAAGGGAACGATGTCTCTCAGAAAATGTTCTCCCAGTTCAAGCAAACCCCAGTTCTAACACTTCTCACATGGGCACCACCCCAGGGCACTGGATACAGCATATCACAGAATCAGAGAATCACAGGATGGTTTGGGCTGGAAGGGACCTTAAAGCTCATCCCGTTCGACCCCCTGCCATGGGCAGGGACACCTCCCACTATCCCAGGTTGCTCCAAGTCCTGTCCAACCTGGCCTTGGACACTTCCAGGGATGGGGCAGCCACAGCTTCTCTGGGCAACCTGTGCCAGGGCCTCCCCACCCTCACAGGGAAGAATTTCTTCCTAACATCTAATGTAAACCCACCTTCCTTCAGTTTAAGGCCATAACCCCCCGTCCTATCACTGCAGGCCCCTGCAAAATGTCCCTCTCCTGCCTTCTTGCAGGTCTCTTAAAGTACTGAAAGGGATTCAAGTGAAAATTTATTTACCTTTCATACCTACTGACTATTTTTTTTAATAACTTGCATGCTTGGTTTCAGCAGACCCTGCCAGGCTGGTGTGGGCAGGACAAAGGCTGCAGCCTGTCCTGTGGCTGTTCCAGCACTGGGATATGATGTTCCAGCCAACCCAGCTCCCCACAGCCTCCCTGTAAAGGAGAGAGGCACCACATCCTCTCCTCTCAGCAGCAGCAAACAGCCTCATCCCAGCACCACTGGAGGCAGAAGAATTCCCAGGGCTTTCCCAGGTTTCTGCAGCGCTCCCTTACTAGGGAGAGCACAGGGTATCCTTCCATCCTCCCTCTTCCCTGTCCTTCTGATTCTCCCTCCAAGCAGGCACGGAGCCTGTTCTCGAAGGAGGATACACACAAGCTGCTGAACCCTTGCTGTTCCTTTTGAAGGAGAGAGAAGGATTTGTGGATCCCAAGTAACACTCCATTTAACGAGCGAAGGAAAAAGTGTTTTACCACTGTGATACAGGAGGAAAGAGAAGAGGAAGCTATGATACCATTACCTACTGACTCCCATTTTTATAGTGGTATAAAGGCAACGGTCCCAAACATACTTTAACCTCTACTGTCAACCTAAAATAAAAAACCACTAATGCAAAATGGGAAAGAAGGATATTAAATAGACAACCACGATACCGACTCAGGGAAGCCAAGGAGGACAGGAGCATTACCTATTACACTTTTGGCAAACGAAGCTCTCTTGAGGGTTGCCAGACCCAAGTCTCCTATTTTCACAGATCCAGTTGGTCCAGTAATAAAAATATTGTCACATTTCAAGTCTCTGTGAATAATTGGTGGAGTTCTTGTGTGTAAGAAAAGAAGACCCTTCAGGATTTGCCGGCACCAACTCCGCAGGACTTTTGGTTTCATCACTTTAAATCTCTTCAGATACCTAGAGCACAAACATACACACAAGTGAGTATAAAGGAAATGAAAACATTTTATTAGAGATTCCAGGGGCTTTAACAGCTGAAACTCCATTATGGATAAAAGCCCCTTATTAGATGCCATAATAGCAGCACAGAAATATCCCAAAATGGAAAGAAATAGATCTTTTCAAAGCAGGAATTAGAGCATTCAGTTTTAGGGAGGAAGATAATAAGCATTTTTGCTGCAAATACAACCAAATATTTGCAAGTTTAATAGTTCAGCAATTTATTTCATGCAGAGAACAGCTTTAGAATATGTTCATATACTCAAATCAGAACCACACTGAAGTTTAATTTTAACCACAAGACTTTGACCTCTATACCATGTATCTGCATTTCTTTCCATTTACCTGAGGTGCTGATTGGGAGGAGACTTTTGGGGAAGATGTAGGACCTGCTAATGCACTGTCAGAGGAGCACACTGGCTGAGTACTGCTCCCATTGGGGCTGAAAATCTGTTCCAGAATTCATGCCAACTGCTTTATATCAACCTTAACAAGACCGTCAGCACCAGAAGCCATTAATCAATACTGTTTAGGAGATAACCTAGAGCACCTTCTGCTTCTAAAAGCGATTCCACCATTCAAGCGCTATTCCACTTGAATTTCCTAACAAAACATGCAAATACAAGCACAAACAGCAAGCACAAAACACACCCTGACAAATCCAAACGTCACAGGCGGAAGATGAAACACGCCAGAGAACAGCTTTGAGTTGCATAACCAAGACAGGGGAGCGGGAGAGGGAGATGGAGGCCAAAATCCTGCCTGTCAAAGCGCTGCGGTTCAAATGCAGGGACAAATGACAGACACCAGAGAACAGCTCCATTTTTTGCTTTTATCTGGAGATGGCTTTTTTCAGCACACGAAAGTAGGATTTTGCTATAAATTCCCAGTGCTATTCTTAGTCCCCCTCGCCGGGAGCGCAGTACTTACGTCTTCAGCGTTCCAGAGGTCATCAGCTCGGTAACCAGCACGATGCATCTCTTGCCTTTTGCACAGGATTCCCAGAAGTCGTAAAACCTCACGATGTTTGGGTGCTGTAGACCTTTCAACATTTCTGCTTCCTCTTTAAATCTCTGCCTCTCCACTTTTGTGAGCTTTCTGTCCTGTAAGCCAAAAAGGAGACATTATCAGTAGTGACGGACAAAAATAAAGGCGCTGCATGGCCAGGGTATTCAGAGTTTTAGATTTGTTTTATGCTCATGTCAAGAGCAATTATAAAATCTTTTATGTAAGAGATCAGCAGCGTGGATGAACTAGGGCACTCGCCCTAAATCCAGTGTCAAGAAGACAAAGAGATGCCTGTGCTACGCCATGCTCATGACAGCACTGATATTTCAAGCACCATGAACACACCCACGGGTTGATGGATCAAGCCTCAGCTATTTCTTCATGTTTGGGTTTTGTGAGGCTCATTATTCAAGGGATTATTACCCACAAGATTTCATTTCCAGGTGTGAATGTTCTCCCAGCCGGGATGGCTCCCTCCACCCACAGCTGCTCCTGGATGCTCCGGTAGGGACCACTGGCTGAGGTCACCACACAGGCTCTACAGCCCAGCCTGTTTATCTCGGGGTAAATTTAAACCCTACCACCTTCTAAAAAAACCTCAAACACATCCATTTTCCTATGTGTTTGCTCTTCTGCGTAATTTTACAGACTTTGCCCTTTTTTTTGGCAAAGAAAATGTTTCTTCAGTCTCTTCCATAGGCTGCTCACGCATGGAAGTACTTTAGATTAGAAATGTGAACGTGTCACCTTCTACTACTCTGGTCTTCCTAGAGAAATTTCAGAGCATTTCCTATAAGCTCCTGGCTATGACATGACCCTGCCCAGCCCATGCAGAGCCTATCTCCCCTTCCCACAGCCCAGCAGAAGCTCCTGGGCTGCCTGGACCTCACCAGCACAAGGAGAATTCCAACAGGCAGCTTGGATACTCGCTCTGACCTCTTCAGATGATGAAACAGAGCAAAAGGGAAGATCCACCCCAGACCCCACCACCACGCCTGCCTGGTTTGCCTCCATGGCCAAAGCACTGCCCTCCCCTGCCCAAGAAATGGAGATTTTGGGGTCTTAAGAAGGCCCAGTTGTGTAATTGCTCTTAATCAGAGAGCTAAAGGCTCACCAATCACCAAGATTAATGAGTTCATGTTTTAACCTCAGATATCTTTCCTTTCTTGGGTCATTTAGGCACGTCTGTGTGAGCTGTGCTCTTAAACACACGGGCTGAATTAAATGGGAACCCAGCTGATCTGTAGCCAAGTTGCAGAGGGATCAGTTACTGTCCATTTCCACAGCCTGCCCTCACCCACAACCCCAAACAACTCAAGATGGGAACAAGAATTCCCACAGCTACAACAAGTCAGCTTTAGGCAGAGACTTCTCAAGAGGAAAGCCAGGGTTGGAACCACGATTTGGCTCTTCTTGGATGACAGAAACCCTGGCCCCAGTGCTGTGTGTGCACGGGGGGAGCACTTCCATTTACACGAGGGCTGCTGAGGAGCTTCTCAGTTCTCTCTACGATTCATGAAGCAGCATCAGAGCTGACACTGCCCCGAAGCAGCAGAAGCCATCGGGGTGGGCAGGGCAGGGAGCCTGTGGGTTCCAATGCCTGGGTCACCCAGGGCAGCCAGGAGCACCCCCTGTCCCCACAGGGGGACAGCAGGCAGCAGAGAGCCCACAGCTGAGAGCCAGGCAGCAGCTCTGCTGCTCTGGACCAGCTGACTTTTTTATAAGGTACAAAAAAAAAAAAAGAAAAGGGAAAAAAAAAAAAAGGCAGGCTATCTAATGAGCCAGGCCAGAAGAGCCCCAGAATTGCTCTCAAATCCATCACTTCTTCCCTACTGCTGAGTTTCCTCCTAATTTAAACCCTGTAGAATAAATCACACACTGCTATTAGGGAGGAGAAGGAGCAAGTGCCTGTGAAGGCAAGAAGAGCAGAGTGGAAGCTGGCAGAGAAAGGGAAAGGCAGCCACACAGATCCAGCAGATTTGCAAACACTTTCCAATTTAAAAAAAAAAACAAACAAAAAAGTAATACCATAGTCTTTCACTCTTATTTCCAGATTTCTGAGCACTCTGAGAACTTTTCCACTGCTACTTTAATGGTAACTTTTAAAAATATCCTTCAGCAGACAATCATATTCTGTATATTCTACATATTATGAGCACAGCTCATTTGGGCAACTGCAACAAAGTGATTGTGGAAGACAAATGTGTGCTTTATCTGCAACTACAGTAGAAAGAATCTGGATTTTTTGGATCAGAATGACAGCTAAGCATTGTTCTCCAGCTGGAGAGGCAAGGTGAGGGCCAGGGCAGAGCAGCCACTCCTGCTGGCTGCCTCCACCATGGGAGGGGTCCCTGATGCTTGTAAGGGCTCAACCCCCCTCCTTCTAAATTCCTCCAGGCTGAACCTGACACATGAGTTGCTGGTGAAAGCATAAGCTGATTGACAAGGCTTAACAGTTGAAGTGTTTTCTACTCTGAAGAAGCAAAACCACCTGTTTAACTGCGTGACTCAGGGTTTAATCCAAACCCAAGAAACCTTTACTGAGGTCACAGACACTTATTCCCCACCATATAATCTACACAAGGTGAAATGTCCTCATCCCAAAGCTAAAGGGTTATAAGCCTGACACAACCTCTGGGCATTACACTTTTAAGATGGAAAACAGGATTCTTCGGAAAGGTCATGCCAAAGAAAGGTAATCATAGACTCATGGAATGGTTTGGGTTGGAAGCCACCCTAAAGATCATCTGGTTCCAATCCCCCTGCCATGGGTAGGGACACCAGCAGGTTGCTCCAAGTCCCATCCAGCTTGGCTTAAATCCACTCAACAAGACTTAAGGCATCTTTTGCATAACTCAGATTTATCAAAATTTGGGCAAATAAAGAGTGTTTCCAGGTTCACCCAAGGAGTCAAAACCTCTGTGCTCTCTGCAGCAGCAGATGTTTCCAGCCTCTGGACAGGAAACTCAGGGATGCCGAGATACACACGGCAGCCCTGGTCCTCCATGGCTTCCCAAGTGCAACAGCAGCACCACACCGAGTGACAAACCAGCTCCACTGCATTCAGGGCACTGCTGCTACCCTGGGCTTCCTCAAGGCACGAGCCTTGAGACTCGGAATACATTCTTCTCAATGTGACCCAGGTGATACCAGTATCAGTTTGCAGGTATTGACACGTGTCCCCCCCGTTCACAGCCCTTGGCTCTTTCCCTCCTTGCTGGGACACAGAGCCCAGGCTCGGGAGGCAACACTGTAATTCCACTTCAAAGAACTGAAAGCTGCCCAAGTCCACTACTCAGCACCAAGCTGAAATAAAGTCCAACCCTCCAAAGCCCACAGCAATCACACTGAGCTGGCTCAGCTTTGCCAGATAAACTGGAGATAAAGAGAACCAAGCAAGATGCAAGACAGCAGCTCATTTTGCATTGCTGCTAGGAAAGAATCTGTACATTTAACTTGTTTCTCTGTCTTAATAAACTGTGAGGAACAGTCTTGACCCTCTGTTGAGGCTCTGACATTTTCTGATCACAGCTCCTGGGCTCCTGTGCCTCTGCTTACAGAGCTCTCCTGCAGGCACAGCCCACACGAGCTGCTGCTCACAGTGCACCTTGGGCACAGCACTCCTGTCACAGACAGTCCCGTCACACAGACAGTCCAGAGAGCTTCAGCTCCCTCATTTCACCTTTCCTGGAGGTAAATACCATTAATGGGGCTGGGGTTGTACAATGGATCCTGCGCTATGACAGGCAATCTGGCAGGCAGGCGTTAAACCAGTGGTGAGAAGAGGTTCTACATTGAGAGCTGCCTTTTCTTCATTCCTTCTCCCAGTTTTCCTGTTTCAAATCAGATTGTAAATGCCTGGTAAGTTTTAAGCATCAAACCACTCAAAGCTATGCACTTCCTTTATTCAAAGAATAAACAATTCTGAAGGAGGGTCGGTTTAGATTGGATATGTGGAAGAAATTCTTCCCTGTGAGGGTGGGGAGGCCCTGGCACAGGTTGCCCAGAGAAGCTGTGGCTGCCCCATCCCTGGAAGTGTCCAAGGCCACGTTGGACAGGGCTTGGAGCAACCTGGGCTAGTGGAAGGTGTCCCTGCCCATGGCTTTTTGAGCTTTAAGGTCTCTTCCAAACCAAACCATTCTGTGATTCCATGAATTCCCAATCAGCACTTTACAGCCTCAGTCTTGGTAAATCCCACACCCATTCAAACTGGAGTAGCACGATGTTTGTAGCAGGAAGCTACAATAAAGTGAATCCATAACTAAATTTCTGCCAATCCAACATATGTATGCTCTCTGCTTCTTCCTGCTCATCAGAGACAGAGTGAAAAAATGCCTCTCTCTGTTAATATAAAATTTATCCCTTCATTAAGTTCCTTAGTGGGGAACAACAGCAGAAACGGGAATTAGTAAGCAAATGTGTTAACAAAAGGAAAAGGGAAAGCTTACAAATTAAATTTCTGGAATGGCACCCAAATTAACAGCAGGAACATGTTCTGTTAGTCATCCCCAAGCATCATTTCCTCCAGGTTGTAACATATGGGCTCTGACTAAGGCTCTGAAAGTTATACAAGCAGGAGACTGGCTTTCACCTGAGCCTTCAGAAGATTTCCAAGATTAAAAAATGAGGTCAAGTTTCTTCCCTAATTCTTTGTGAGGGGTAAACAGACTTGGGAACCAACTCCATCCTCCCACCATGAAGAAAGGAGTTCTTACAAATAAGACCACACAAATTTTTCACATTCAGTGCCTAGGACCATGTAGGAGGAGGGTTTGGAGCACAGTTGTTGCCAACTAAAAAGTTGTGCTGCTTTGCACTTGCACAGTGTTTCTTTAATTTCCTCCTTTTAAAGTCTTGAATTTCCACTAGCATTAAAAAAAATTAAGCAACTTTAAACACTTGGATATCTTACCTATACTTCTTGACTTAAGGACCAGTGTCCAGCTAGTCTATGAATACTGTTTTCTTGGGGGAGGGGGGAGGGTGTTTGTTGTTTTTTTTTTTTCCTTTAATGCTTAAATTGACATAGTTTCATTTACTGATGGCTATTTAATTTTGTCTCGTTTTGGACAGATCAAGATCTCTCTGGTGAGACAAGTAGGAGCAGTAGGTCAGCAAACAAGGGCAGGGCTCAGCTTTGCCACGCAGAAGCTGTAAGATCTCTGACCCATATTAGTGACAAAGAAAGGAAAACTGAAGAGGTGGTTCTGCCTCAGGAACAGAAATCAAATACCTACATCAGCAGAATGAACATCTGCTCAGATCATTACATTTTCACATCTGTGTGCCAAATATGTACTTTAGCTCATGGACCGTAGCTACTCTTCTAATCAGAGATGGCCTCGAGACATGAAATCAGCTGTGGGACCCACTGCCAGCTGTCTCCTCTGGAGCTGCCTGTTGGTTTCCTGTGGATTTATGAGCAGGTTCTGGTCTGCCCTCCAGTCAGGAGTTTGGCACTGCTCCGGGGGAACAGCCAGCAGACCCGACAGTGCACTTACACAGACAGGGTAAGTCAGGGACTTGCTCTGCTCAACAGTGAACTGCGGACGTGTCAGCTGGTACCTGCACCTGAACCACAGAAGGGTTTGGGCTGGGAGGGACCTTAAAGCTCATCTTGTTCCAACCCCTGCCATGGGCAGGGACACCTCCCACTAGCCCAGGTTGCTCCAAGCCCTGTCCAACCTGGCCTTGGACACTTCCAGGGATGGGGCAGCCACAGCTTCTCTGGGCAGCCTGTGCCAGGGCCTCACCACCCTCACAGGGAAGGATTTCTGTCTAGCTAAATCTACCCTCCTTCAGCTTAAAGCCCTTCCCCCTTGTCCTGTCCCTCCATCCCTCATCTCAAGTCCCTCTCCAGCTCCTTTAGGCACTGGAAGGGGCTCTGAGGTCTCCCCAGAGCCTTCTCTTCTCCAGGCTGAACAGCCCGAGCTCTCTCAGCATGCTCAGTGAATTCTGTATTGTCAGCACTGACTCTTTAGGGAAATGGCACCACATTACCAAAGTTTCCAAATTTTAAATATTCAAAGGCCTTTAGAAATAAAGATGAATGGTAACACATTTTAGAAGGAAAAAAAAACCCAACCCAAATTATTTTTGTCTTTAAAATGAAAACTTTACTTATTTACTGCAATCACGTTTTGCATTTCACATTAAGACTTGTCTAATCCACTATCAGAGGAATCAAGGATTTCTCCCAGAGACATAACTGGGAGCCAAAGCAGGCTCAGACAAGCAGCAACTGGGATTGTGAAGGGCTCAAGGTATCACTGACGAGGCTGCTCTCATGTACCAGCTCTGTCTTTAGTATTATTCTGCCTATGGTATAAATTTTTAAAAGCATCCATGACCTTTCATTCCCACACCCTGTGCATTCAGTTATAAGCACATATCCCTTAAAGCAAACATCAAGGATGAAACCCCCTCTCTGTGAACAAACAGCAGATGCCATCAGACAACTTGCAAATCAGGGGAAAAAAATTTTACAGCTTCATTCCCTATCAGCATCCAGCCAACATTCTTCTTCACTAAGTCACCCTCGGTGAAGTTACAGCCTGCGATTTGTCAGCGGCGTTAGTGAAGCTCAGGGAGGCTTCCCAGGGGGAGCTCGTTTTCCAAAGGCATAAAAAGCAGTCCTTGTCCCCATGGATACTCACAATTCAGTGAACAGGAGCTACGGAACAGGCTGAGGGACTTATTTGCCTGAGTCATTGCTAGAAATCTATGGAAAATTAGGAGTTGAATTTATGGCTAAATTTGGCATGGCAGAAAAGGCTGAGTGTGCTTTTTTTGCTGGATGCAATCGCAGTTGGCTGCTTTTTAAATTAATTAAGGCACGTGTCAAAGTCTAATAGCAGAGGAACAATGGGATTCACGTATTCTGCTGAACCTCAGAGCTTCAGCAGCTCGTCCTGCAAGGGCAGGAGGAAGGGGAGTCACCTCAAATCTCCAATCTCAACTCGAGCCACAAAAACACCCAAGAAACCCAATACCATGGGCAGAGACTGTGTTTTCCAGGTGAAAATCTCCCAACACAACTGCACCACAACAAATGCTTTAAAAAAAAAGTTCCTGTCACAAGCAATTGAATTAATTGCAGGTAACACCTCATTAACTTCCTTAATTACCAGTGCTTCACAGGCTCCACATAAGCTTGTGATTGCTGATGAAATACCAAAACAGTTCCGGATTGCCTCACTAAACGCCTTTTTCAAAGGAAACTCTGAAATAAATGTGAAAAAAGGTGGATAAACCCCACTTCACCAGATCCCCTCTGAAAGGAAAAAACCCAAACACCACAAAACCACGTTAGACATGCCATGAGAAGCTGGTATTTCAGTATTTTCTGGAATCCCTTCTGAGCCCAGCACTCATCAAAGTTTATCCAACAACTGGTGGTGTTTTTAAAAACCATTTTGCTTCACCTACTTCCTGTCACCCGTAAACACTGTGTTTGGGCATGTAAATTATCCTTGTTTTAGTGCTGGATTTGCCAGCACCACGCACCAGCCGAGCAGGGATGCTCCAGCCACCCCTCGGAGGCTCAGCCCTCGGCCGGCCCTCAGCTTTGCTGGAGAGAGACATTTCAGCGCTGCTGCCTAAAAATCACCTTTGGAGAGGTGGAATGGGTGGGGTGGGGAGCAGAGAGATGCCACTGCCCAGGCACCAGTCCTGAGGCAGGACACTCAGTATGCTGAGAGAAGCCATCCTGTTTTTCCTTCTTCCAGCTTATCTCCTTACTCTAGGATAATATTCAAATTAACTTTTTTTATAGGTATGAAATCCCCTTCCATTTTCTGGTCCAGTGGAAGGTCATGGGGGTTGGAACAAGATGACCTCTAAGGTCCCTTCCAACCCAAACCATTCTAGGATTCTATGGTTCTCTTTGCTATGTAGACATGATATTTTTCCTAAAGAAGAGGGATGCCACCCCTTGCCTGCTGGAGAACCTGCCAGAGAAGCCCTGCCACCCTCTGCAGCCTGCCAAGACGTACCAAAAACATTGCTATTTACCCCATGCTACAATTCAGTGTCCAAATGTTAATGCTCACTTGGCCAGTGAGCTTCTCCAGGCAAAATGAACCCAGCACAAAGAATTAGCAGAACAAGCAAACTTTTATTTAGTTTTGGTCTGGCAAATTTAATCTGAGGGCAGGATTCAGTCCTGCCTTTCAAACAGGCAACCAGCATTTTCATTTCCCATCCTGCTACAACCTAGCAATTGCATACTCGCAGTCTGTAAAACGCTCTTGAAGTGAAATATTCTTACCAGTGAATTAATTATAACCACCAGGAACTGAAAGCAGCTCACCCAGGGATGGGGATTGGTGGATTATCTCTGGCTCTGCCTCTTCCTCCTGTTGTGAGAGCCCTGCTTGCCCTTCATCCCTCACTAAGTGAACTGATTTGGTCTTGGATTTCTTCTTCTGTATAGGGGTGACTGCTCCTGGCACAGGTTGTTCCTCTGGTTCAGCTGCAGTTTGAGTGGCCCCAGTCCCTGTTGCTCTGCTTTCCTCCTCCTCCCCCAAGGGTGCTGTCTAGTGATGAGCAGTGACTGATAAACAGTAGCCAGGATCCAGCGCGCTGCAATAAGTTGCTCCTCTCTGGAGCTGCCACAGCATTCTCCTTGCAATTATTCTGTCACTTTATCAGTGTCCTGTAGTTGTTCAGGGGTGAACTTCCAAACCATTGGAGCAGAGAATTTCTCCAAAAGCTGGCCCATTTTCTCCCACACTCCATGCCACTCGTGACTATCCACCTTCGGGGCAGATCTCTGAATAAACTCCCTAAAAATCTCTTTTGTAACTCACCACGGTGTGGACCACACACTGAGGAGACCTGACAGGCTTAGCAACAACAACATGCTTTCCTTTACATCCAAAGGGAATTCAAAATTCTCAAAAGCTGTTGCAACAGACCTGAAGGAGGAAAAGGGGGTAAAAAGCTGGGAACAATCTCCAGCCCGCCCCCCGTTTCCCCCACAGGCTGGGTATGGTTATTAATGGACTCCCAAAGGTAGCTCCCAAGGTAAGGGCAGGAGAGGAGCACTGAGCACACATCCCAAATGACCCTCATTGCCCTTGATGCCATCATGTCATAAACTGACATCCCACAGTACAGGAGCAAAGCAATCCTGATCCCTCCCCCTGCTCTGAGAAAGAGCATCACCAGGAGCACAGACAGGAATACCTCCAGGGTCAGGTACCACACCCACAGGAACAGACCTGTACCTAATCCAACAAATGCTCAGACCAAATTGGTTTCCAACTCCCTCTGGACAGAGACAGTTGCGATGTCAACCCTTTTGAGCCCCAAATGGGCTGCCAAATAAGGCTGTTGTGGTTTAGGATTTGTACTCCCCAATGGAGTCCTCCCACTGAAACACTCCAAACCATGTACTGCTGGCTCACCCCCCCTGCTTTTCCCCTTCCCCTCTCCTGTGTGGTCTGCTAGAGAGGAGAACTGGAGGATCAAAAGGCAAAGATTACCGGTTGAGGTAAGAACAATTTACTGGAAACAGCAATGAGATAAGAAAACAGAACAGTAACAGCAACAATTCACATGTTAAAACCCCTGATAATAGATGCTTCTTACTCCACTGGAAGGAGCTCTTCCAGTGAGAGGTTTAGAATAACCTCCAGGTCCTGGCCATGCCCCCTCCCAGCTGCTGCAAAAATCCACCCTGTCCTGGCTGGAACCAGGACAGAGCCATATTCAGAAACTGTAACCTGAGTGCAGCCGTGCCACATGTGCCTTCCAGCATCGTGTTTAGAAGGGTAAAATGTGTCAAAATTGTACATTGCCTAACACCCAACAGGAACATCTGCATGGCTTTACAGCTTCAGTAAAACACTTTGTAAATTATTAACATTTTCTTTGTGATAGTAGCAAAGCTGAGCAGTAGCTAAACTAAGTTCGCTTCTGTCTTATGACACCTTCAAAATGGAAGAACATAAATGTGACATTTATATCATTATAAATATAATTATATCGTTATTTAAGAGTCACTACTTTTAAATGCTTTCAATTAAGCATTAGTTTTTAATGTTCCTGAAATATGCGAATTTAGAAAAGTCACTGCTCAGAGAAGCTGTGGCTGCCCCATCCCTGGAAGTGTCCAAGGCCAGGTTGGACGGGGCTTGGAGCAACCTGGGCTAGTGGGAGGTGTCCCTGCCCATGGCAGGGGCTGGAATGAAATGATCTTTAAGGTGCCTTCCAACCCAAACCATTCTGTGATTCTATAAACTCCTGCACCTGGAAAATCATGAGCCTCAGAGGTCCTGGAGCTGCTCCAGGAACGCTCTGCTCCCGTTCCAGCCCTGCTCCACGGCACGCAGCACCCAAGAAAGCACCAACTGCTCGCTGCTGCTGGAAGTAAAATTCAAAAGAAAAGATGTGTGAGAAGAATACAGTGTGGAGACAAAGGAAAAAGCCAGTAGCCCATTCTTTCTGCTGCAACAACTCAAGAGACTGGACAAGCATTCCCTGTAGCAATGCTTGCAAAGCTCTGAGAAAGTGGGGACAGGGACCTTTCACCACCACAAAAACAGTCTGCAGATTGGGGTATCCCAGCTCCTGAATGTTTAACAGAGTCATTCATCTGGAGTTTGGAAATGTCTTCCTTGGGAACCTTTTTAAGTGCTGAAAGGAGCTGTCACTTCTCGTGCATTCCTAACACCACTTGACAACCTGTTAGAAAACACTCCAAGGCAAAGCTGTATTCCCGGACAGGATACATTCATCAAAGTCTCCCATAATGGTTAGGAATTATGCTGAAAGCATCCCATTTGTAACAAAATAGTTCCTTTTTCTTTCTTTTCTGTCCTGCAACGCTTGACATTCTACAGCCCTGCCCAAAAGAATAACAGGAGCTTGTCAGCTGAAACATACTAATGGTTAAAAATTGAACTCTCCATCCCTTGGACAGCAAGGCATGAAAGGGTAACATCAGCATGGGTGTGTGAGAAACAGATCTTGGCCACTTTCCAAGGAGATTATATGTTTGGGTTGATAAAGATAATAGCATTGACAGAGTAAACTCAGATTGCTGCAATGCATTTGCTTCACATTAAGAATTATAATGAAACAGAAAATATCCTTAAACATAACATAAATTGATTAAAAATTGGGTAAGCAATCAGTCACAACATGTAAGTTACACCTACAAAAATACACATCCCTGAGGATTTTCACAAGGTTTTGCAGGGCTCGGGTTTTGTTCTATCAAAGTGATTTACATTTTTTACAAAGAACTGTGAGAAAAAGCCCATCGTTACTAACAAATGCTACATTTCGTAAAGAATTAGGAGAGTGTTGCAGCAAGAAGGTGACAGGTCACAAACAGGGACTGAGCTGCTTGTGTAAGCTGGGTGTGAGCAGCCCAACAACGCTGTACGCTCCTGCTGAGAAGAGCATGTCCCAGTGCTGAGAGCACTGTGCCCCAGCTTTCAGGATGGGCTGTGAGAACCAGTGAAGAGTTGGGCCACACTGGCCATGCCTGAGGAGTTCAGGCTGCACAGTTTATCTGAAAGAGTGTCAGGTTATCAGAGAAGCCAAGGCACACAGAGGATGCTCAGTTAGACAACCACAGTGGTACTTTGTGACTTGAGGGCTCTTGCACCGTTCTGTTACGGCCACAGTTATAAGACACATGGCCTTGGCCATAGTCCCAAAATACTGATTCATATGGCCATTATGAAATGCAAACAAGATAGTTCAAATACTGGCTAGACAGGACCTAAGAAAACATGAAGTCAGCACCCCCAAATCTAAACAAATGTGAGTGATGCTCAGAGACAGGAGTCCCTGCAGCCCATCACGACAAGAGTCTGAAAACTGGATAAGCAAAAAAACCCCAACCTAAACAACCCCCCTGCCTTGCACTGGCACATTCCCAGCTGGTGGGCACAGACACACTCCTTATGAGTCAGTGTATTCAGACCCCTTGATCACAGCTGTTTAATAAGTTAAAATCTGTGGCATACAGCAGCATGGATTTTATAACGTGGTGTAAAAAGCATAGACTGTATTAACAAACAACATCAGACAAAGACTCTACAGAAAGCAACATTAATCAGAAAACACTTCATATATATATATATGAGATAAACACTACATATTATTTTGTGAAAGATTTCAAGAACAGAATCACAGAATGGCTTGGGTGTGAAGGGACCTTAAAGCTCATCCAGTTCCAACCCCTTTGCCATGGGCAGGGCCACCTTCCACTAGCCCAGGTTGCTCCAAGCCCGGTCCAACCTGGCCTTGGACAATTCCAGGGATGGGGCAGCCACAGCTTCTCTGGGCAACCTGTGCCAGGGCCTCCCCACCCTCACAGAGAAGAATTCCTTCCCAATATCCTATCTAACCCTGCCCTCTGGCAGTGGGAAGCCATTCCCCTTTGTCCTGTCCCTTCAAGCCCTTGTCCCACATCCCTCTCCAGCTCTCTTGGAGCCTCTTTAGGCACTGGAAGAGGCTCTAAGGTCTCCCTGGAGTTTTCTCTTCTCCAGCTGAACCCCCCCAGCTCTCCCAGCCTGGCTCCAGAGCATCTTTGTGTCCTCTTCTGGACTTGCTCCAACAGCTCCCCATCCTTCTGATGTTGGGGGCCCCAGAGGTGGGTGCAGTGCTCCAGATGTGGTCTCACCAGAGCAGAACAGAAGGAGAGAATCTCCCTCAACCTGCTGGTGATGTAGGCCAGGATCCAGATGGCTTAAGAACACTTAGAAGACTTTAAAACGGGGAAACTATGCTTTGGAAATAACGGCCTGGTAGTTTGAGCTTCATACTCGGATTTCATGGTGTAGTACAAGAAGATGGCGTCCACAGAGATTACTTGCCAAAAAAGGCTTGTTATATTTTTAATCATATATTATTTCCTACATTCGTAAAAGCCAATACTAGTTTGAAAAACATACAGCAACCTTGCTCTCGCTGTTCTCTCTCCCTCCCACAAAACACTCAGCTGAGAGGAAAAAAACGCAAAAGCCAACTTTACTTGACAAAGTCCCTTAAGAGGAGGATATATAAAGATATAAACACGCTGCTCTTGGCTACCTTGACGTGTGCCTACGAAAGCAAACAAAAACTGCTTTCAGTTTGGCTGGGGTCTGACTTCAGGCACACTAACAAGTTACTATGGAAGTGAAGAACCCACCCCCAGAGAAGCAACGCAACAGAACAGTTTGCCCTCCTCTCAATTTCAGTAAATAAAAAAGACTAAAATATCTGCAAATTAAACATCTAAAGAAAAAAAACAAACCAGAAGTGCATACACATATCATATTAATTGGTGTGACTGTGTTTTGTTTGACTGCTTGGGTTTGTTTGTTTTTTAAAGACAAATCACATTGCCTACAAAATGTAGGATTGAAGAACCATTTGGTTCATTGCACCTTAAACAAAATGGTTCCGTGTTCAGTTGATAAATAACATTACTGCTAAACACTTTCATTACGCAGTTTTAAAAAAATAAGTATTTTCTCTCTGACAATGGACCTCTTTGCTCAGTAAAACTTTTAAAACACAAAATATAGCACCGTGAAAAATGTGACTAGAAGTTAGGAAAAAAGACCTGGGAACAATGCCTAGTTTTCATATGATTTTAAAAGGCTTTGTAATTAATTTTTTTAACTTTCCAAAGTTCAGGTATTTCATCTCTCCTTAGAGGTTTTTCTATTAATAAAGACCAATCAATATGCCCATTTAAGAAAGCAAAGGCTCTCTCTGAGGCCCCTGTGATTGCACAGCATGAAAGCTTTTTCCTACTAGGAAACAACAGCTTAATTGCTAGTGAAAGAGAACCAGCAATTCGAGTAAGACTCTTTTAATCACCAGCAGTAATGGACGCTCACTGTATGGAATGCAAATCCTGGGACTGTGTTTCCCACAGTCCCCAGGATAAGTGACATGTGAGTACACAGAAGGGCTTCATTGGTCAACAAACTATTGTGCAGTCGTGGGGAAAAAGGGACTCGCACAGAAAAACGAAAGCACAGGTGTCTGCAGAGTGGACTGAAACAAAAGAACACAGTGCATTAACCACAGTGCATCACTAGTAGCTCCCCTACCCTGGGAAAAACAAATGTCGTTGGATAGACCCTTGCCAGAAAATGTTAAGGGTCATTACTGAAACTAAAAGCAAAACAGATACCCTCAAACGATTCCATTTACTTGGTTCTCAATAAAATCATTGCTTCTGTGTAGCACCTCTGTAGCCCTGACTCAGCTTTGCCTTCCCCCACCGCCCAGCCTCAGCCTCCCCCTCCATGACCGCAGCATCACATCCCGGGGCCTCCACCCTGCGCTCGGGGGGAAGGGCAGGTCCTCACAGGCCACACATGCAATTACATGAGGTGTAGTCCGAGGATTGTCAACCCTGATTTCCTTCCATGACGAGGTGACCCACCTGGTTGACCAGGGAAAGACAGTTGATGTGATCTTTCTGGATTTCAGTAAAGCTTTTGATACTGTCTCTCCCAGGATCCTTCCGGGCAAACTGTCCAGCCCAGTGCTGGATAAACACATCATGGAGAGGGTAAGCGACTGGCTCACGGGGCAAGCACAGAGGGTGACAGTGACTGGGGTGACATCAGACTGGGGACCTGTCACTGGGGGGGGCCACAGGGCTCCATCTTGGGCCCTGTGCTCTTCAACATCTTCATCCATGACTCAGATGCAGCACTGAAGAGACACTGAGAGAGTCTGCAGATTACACAAAACTGGGAGGAGCTGTTGAGTCCCTGGAACACAGGGAGGCCCTGCAGAGAGACCTGGACAGATCCGAGGGCTGGGAATCACCAACCATGGGAAGGAAGTTCAACAAGGGGAAGTGCCGGATTCTGCCCCTGGGATGGGGCAACCCACGATGTACAGAAGGGCTGGGAATGAGAGGCTGGAAAGCAGTGCTGGGAAAGGGCCCTGGGGGTCCTGGTGGGTGGCCACTTGGCCATGAGTCAGCAGTGCCCTGGCAGCCAGGAGGGACATCCCTGTCCTGGGGGCAGCAGGGAGGGGATTGTCCCGCTCTGCTCTGCCCTGGGGCNTATTGGGGCAGTTTGGGGGGACACAATTGGAAGGGAGAGATTGAGCCATTGGAGAGTGTCCAAAGGAGGCAACGGAGATGGGGAAGGGCCTTGATTTGAAGCCGTGTGAGGACACTGAGGGCACTTGGAGTGTTCAGCTGGAGAAGAGGAGACTGAGGGCAGACCTCATTGCAGTTCCAACTGCCTGGGCAGGGGCAGAGGAGGGGCAGGACTGAGCTCTGCTCTGGGGGGACCAGGGACAGCACCCAGGGAATGGCCTGGAGCTGTGTCAGGGCAGGGGCAGGTTGGATCTCAGGAAAAGTTCTTCCCCCAGAGGGTGGCTGGGCACTGACCAGGCTCCCCAGGGCAGTGGGCACAGCCCCAAGGCTGCCAGAGCTCCAGGAGGGTTTGGACAACGCTCTCAAGGATAGGGTGGGATGGTTGAGGCTGTGCTGTGCAGGGCCAAGAGCTGGATTCTGATGCTCCTGAGGGGTCTGTTCCAACTCGGAATATTTTGTGATTCTGTGATGGCAAACTGTCACCAGGAATAATTGCAAAAGCTTCCTGGGGAAATCAGAGAAGGTGGCGAGGTGTGTGTTTTGCATAAAATGCTTTTGTTCAGAATTTCTCAAGGGACACTGTCTGTCCCCTGTGAAACAGAACTAAGAAGAGACTTCAGTGTCTCTGCATAAGCATTTATGGCTCTCAATTTTAATATTTTCAGGCCTTTAAATGATCTATTAAAAATCCCACTAGGCCTTTGAATTAATTTTTTATAGTTTATTTCTTTACACATTTTCTACAGAGATTTCAGCAAGACCTGGATTAATGCAAGGTACAGCAGACAAGGAGGATGAATTAATTTAAGTCTTTGAGTCTAATTCAACTCATCAGTAGAGAGATCAGAAGTGTCCTGTCATCACTTCTTCCCAATAACTTGCCCAATGCCTTCCAAACTCTCACAACATATCCTTCTCATGTAATTGTAGAGGAAATGCAGGTAAGACACCATGATTAATAGCACAAACAAGGCATGAAAATGCCTTAAAAGCTTACATAAGAGGGCAGGGATGCCTTTAAAACTCATCAGCACATTAAAACCCAAGGCCACATTGCTCACTTGCCACGGACTGTACCCCAGTTCAAAGCATACACCTCAGTTTCAGTCCACCTGAAAGTCCACCTGAAGCCCGGAACAGCAGTTTGTGCTATTCTTTTCCACTCACACTGATGTGTAGCTGGCAGGGAGGTACTGAAAATTTCAGAAAACACATAAAAAAAAGAAAAATAATCACTGTGCAAGTTGGCAGCTGTTTATCCTCTTGTACACACAATCAATGGGCTTTACTCCATGAAAGCTGCCAGGGACTTCTGGGCCTTCATACAAAAGCTTTATTACAGATACTGTGCACTGTCTTGGTGTTCCCTTCTCAGCCACACCAGGACCACAAAGGGTTTTATAGATGCTAATTTTGCGAGGTCACACTTTTGCAGGAGGAGACGGATGCAGAGAGAAATGACCATGAGCCTGAACTCACTTGGGCTGTCCCTTTCACAGTTTCTATACAGGACTATCCCCACACAGGCAGTGATGTCTCCCAGAACACGTTGGACTTACTGTGCGCGTACAGTGAATTAACACACCCACACTTGAGAGCTGGTCTGAGCACAGCCTGCCCACTCACCTCAGATCCCTGCCCATCACGCAGGGAGCCCTCAATCTCCTAAGCAAAACCCTACAGACTCATCAAAGGGAGATGCCCATGGAAATCAGGGCACTTGACAGCTCTACTCGCTTGGCAGGAAAGGGACAGAAGTCCTGTTTTCTTCCTCCTGGTGGCATCCATACCTCCAAGCTCTCCATCCTACAAATCACTGCCCTGTTAGTAAGCCAGGCAGCACCAGATTGGACATACAATGCTTCTCTGACTTGTTTAACACCATCTGCCTCCGTGTGCCAAAGAACAATTCCAATCATGTTGAGGCAGCGCTTCTCTCCAGAAGAGCACCAGTGGAAATGATTCATGCCATTATTAAATAATACTCTTCATGTTCTGCTAGCAGAAGCACAAGGACCCATTTTTGGTTAAGAAAACACTGTCAAGGTCCACTGGTTTAATTTTATCCTGAAATGGGAGCATATGGAAAACGATGCCCTAGGGATCGGTGGTATTCTCCTCAACAGATGTTCTTGCCAAACAAAACATTTGGAAGGAAAGCAGGTGTGATTGATGAGATGGCTCACAACTGTAAACCTTGGCCACAACAGGAACACCATTTCCATTTCATTTTGGGCTCTATCAAGGCTTTAGAAGAAAGAAAAGCAAACATATTACTGTGACAGAAAGACAAGAAGGGAGAAGGGCAAACCCACACTCATCCTGTGTCCTTACAGAAACCATACTGTGTGTTAAAATAACACCTAGTAAAAACAGTAATAATCTAATAATCTTTCCAATAAAGTGTTATTATTTCACAAAAAAAAACCCCGTTCAACATAAGGATACTACAGTAACCGATTTACAGCTGATTTACCACTACAACAAATCAGATTAGTTTCTCCTTCATTATTACCACTGTCTCTCTTTACCAGCCTTAAGTTAATAACCAACGATTTCTTCTAGTCTATTTACTTGGCTGCTTTGCTAAATATGCACCGAGGCAGGAACAGACCTACTCTCCAGAGATGAGGTTTTGAAGAAAAACAAGCATTAATCTCCGTGTTTCAGCCTCGGCCCAAACCAACACATTAATGCTTCGTTGCTTTGGAGATCTAAGCATCGCATTTTAAATCTCCTACAGTGAAAACCCACCAAGGATGTTCTGACAGTGTCAGCCCCAGCTCTACATTTTCAGATTACGCTGAGCAGAAGGAGCAAAGCCACTCGATACACCATCCTTGGGAAGACTATGTCCTTAAAAACAGTGACCTTGGCAAATGCTCCCAGGCACAGCATTTCTAGGAAGTATCAAGAAAAGGCTCCTTCATTCTGCAGGATTCTGCATGACGAGCAGTTACCCTTGCAAATTAAGTCACAGAAACACTGACTGAAAACCTTTCTCCAACCCTGTCATAAAAAAAATTAAAAAAAAAAAAAAAAAAAAAAAAGAAAAAACCACAAAGTAGGCTATTTAAAACAAGATCAGAAAGACAGCAGGAAACATCAACATTTACAGGGAACACTCTACCATCACCTCCACAGCCATAATGATGAAGCTTGATAAAGTAAGGATGACAAAATCAGCTCGTGGATGACCTCATCAGTTTGGGCTGGAAGGTGAAGCCCAGGGGAACAGCAAGACCACGCTCTGGTGCTGCCTCTCCTCCCCGTGCTGGCTGCACACTCGGAGGCCGCCAAAGCACCGTGATCATCTCTGCTTGCTGAGCAAGGCAGACACTTCACCTGCCCAGAACAACATTTTGCTTAAAAGCAGTTCAGGTGTTCAGTGCTGGATAAACCACCATCAGGCCACATCAGTTTATCTCTGCTCTCAAGTCCAAGGCTCCCCTGGCATCAGACACTTGGGTGAGCTTTCTGACTCTGAGCCTCCAGCCAATAACTCCAACAAAAATCAAACCTATAAACAAAGTGTAAATGGACAACCTGAGAGGCACCAAGGCTCATGAGCTGAATAAGAGCCTTTCATCCTGTTATTTTTTTAAATAGGAAGCACTATCTGGAAAGCAAAAATACTTATTTTTACAGGTATGTTCAGTACTCAGGGATTCATGCAGTTGCAAACCTGACCCAACTTCAGGATACTCCATATCTTTAAAAAAAGGAAAAAAAAAAAGGGCAAAAACTTGCAATTCAGAAGCAATATGAGCAATTAAAAAACAAAGATCTACAAATTAAAGTGATGCTTTTTTAATGTTTCTCTCTCTGACGTTTCCACCTTGCAGGTCTTGGATAAAACCTGCAAATTTTGACAATATACTCCTGACTTTTGAGAAAAGAGACAAGCAGAAAGAGTTCTTCTTGTGAAAGCCTCCTACGTTAGAACATCCAAGGTCAAGTGCAGGACATGCCAGATAATCAATCTTGTTCATAAACCGAGCAACTTCCTTCTTAAAACAATTAGAATTCTTGCCATGTCACTCCTAAAGCAAAGCTGTGCTAAACCTTTATTCCTCCTCCTTGTTTAGTTTGCTCAAAGCCAATTGAGACACACTCTTTCCCGAGCCAACTCCATCCTCTAGCCTTCACAGCTCTCTTCCTTAGAGTGACTTTTCCCTCCCTTTGCCTTTCTACAGTTATTACATCCCTCTTGGCTTGCCAGGCTAATCAAGCTGAGGTCCAGCCTTGCTTTATAATCAAGGTTCTCCATTCCCTTACTCATTCTGGTGGCCCTTCATGACAGGTTCTTCCTTCTTGAAGACAACTGCCAGGGCAGTCCTTGCACCCAGACAAGCCCCTGCTGCTCTCAGGTGCTTGATTCCTCTGCAGCAGAAGGGGGATGATTTTTATTGGATTTGAAGTTCCACCATAAACCCTTACGTGATTTGAAACCAGTTCAATACACTGTTGATAAAATAAATGCAAGCAGAATTTTCCAACAGCTCAATTTAAAGATGGGATGACCAGCCAGTTTAGGTTGGCTCCTTACCAAACTAAACCAAACTTATATAAACCATGTGCTGGTTGAAATAACAGTGCTCACAGGACTGGCCATCTCAATGTCAGTGCAAACCTTGTGACGCTGAGCATGTGGCCAATGCCATGGCACAGAGTAAGAGAATTGCAGCAAGTGGGTCTGGAAGTCACCAGGAAATATCACCAGTCTCCACCCTTGCCCCAAGATAGGAGCAATGATTTCTGAGTTATTCCTGAAAGACCTGCACACAGCTCCAGTGAGCCTGCCCAAGGAATATTTATCAATGCCTAACTGCTCCTAGCTGGACAGGTCTCCCTGTTCTCTAACCTCCATGCCCCTAGTTTCATTTTGAGCCCATAAATTATTTGCCTGTACATGGTGGCCATGAAGAACCATTTATTCAGCTCCTCCTTTAAGTAGGTGTTTAGGGTTTTTTCCAGATACTATTTAGATCTCTGCATGCTGTCATAACTAGATGCTGGAATCTGAAGGACTAGTCCTTCGCACATCTTCGTTGAAGTGAGGTGCATGCTGTGGTTTGCACCAGATAACATGTGGTCAGTTATCCAAGGGAATTGCCCAACATTTTGTACACTAAGGTTCAGGAACATCAGTTGAGAGCAGAGCTCATGGTTCACAATCCCTGACTGATACATATCCCCGCTTTTGGGAAGAGCAGAGACTCAGCAGGTGTTCCACAGACTCTTATTTAAAGTTAATCGGAAAAGCATTGCAATGCTCAGCACCAGCTGAACTTAACGTGGCTGTTCAGACTTTGAGCTGAAGGTTTAGTTTACCTGTGGGACCTGGAACACAACACTGCTCTAACCCACTTTCTGGAAAAACTCCAGTTCTCTTGGTGCGCTCGCTCTGCCTTAGAACCACACGACAAGGCACCCCAACTAGAAGGAAAATCCAGGAAAGGCTACAGGCACTGCGGCATTTGGGATATTAATCTTTCAACAGAAACAGCTTCTCAGAAAGGACTGAAGAAGCTCATACATCCCAATTAGATACATCCCGCCTAAAGCAACACCTCAGAGGAGGTTGTGCATCCTCCTCTCGTGTTCACATCCGTACCCCCTGGGCAAGTCCCCTCGTGTGCATCTCCCTCCCAGCCCCACTGCCCTGTGCATGTGCTGACCCTGCCCACCACAGCAAGGCAGATGGCCAGGCAGGTACGAAAGGTAATGCCCAGAGCAGCAGCTGAAGGGCAGCACCGATCCTGCATCCCACACAAACGACAGAGAAAGGGCTCAGTCCTTTTCCAGGATTCGCTGCCAACGTAATGTAAAAGGAGAGAGAGTAGTTCTGGCAAAATCCTACCCAGAGGGAAGAAATCCTCCACGCCACATCTCACACAGAAGACTCAGGCCAGCTCCAGCTTAGGTGAAGGAGCCAGGATAGGACTCAAGACATCCCAGGAGGGGACAGGAAGGCATCCCTGCTCTGACTGCATGTTGCTCACAGCTCCCGACCTGTAGGCTTCTCCCTCTCCACAACCATCCACCCTGACACATCTCAATCCCTCCTTCCTCTCCTCCCTCCATGCCCTCGTGAGGCCCCAAGTCACTCCTCTTGCGAGCATCCATTCATACACTTTATCTTCCCAGGGAAAACATTTGGAGTTCCATCTCAATTCTCTGCTGCACTGACATTACCTTATTCCTTACCTCCCAGAAAAAAACCACACAAACAAAAAACCCAAGACAAACAAAAAACCCAAAACAAACAAAAGAAAATAAACCACCAAACCAAACAGCTGATCATTGCAACGTGATTTGCAGTAGTGGCCAAATTCAACCTGACACCACCTGGGTGTGTGTCAGGTTCCAGGCTACTGCAGAGCCCTCAGCATAACCCACCCATGGGTGAACCAGCGGGGCAGAAAGCCCCGGTGTGCCTGACGCTCATCTGAACACCTTCATTAACTCCTTCCTGAACTGTGTTTTCCCTCTGCTGTGCCCGAAGAGTACTGAATATTATGCAAACATTTGGGGATCAAACAAACAAAGGGCGTCTGGGATAATCCCATTCCCTTTGCTCTGTGTGTTGGTGTGGAATGCCGAGCTGGCTGTTCCCAACCACTCAGTTTTGCTGTCCTACAATTCACTGCAGACAACAGCACTTGTTGTCCTTCATGCCCAGGTTATGTAACTGTGCCTCTGTGTGTGGAGAGAGCTCTCCAAGATCAGCGTTAACCGCACTTCCCCAAGTACATTCACGTCAGTTTTGAGAAGAAGGAACATTAGGAGCTCTGTCCTGTGAATCATCCTCTTGCCTCAATAGCACAGGGACCGAGGAACAGCCTCTGCAGGAACAACCTGTGCAGGGCATGGAAAGGCCCCAGTGGCAGCCTGACCTGCAGCTGCGCTTTCACAGCGGCTCTGGTGCAATTCCCTGCTTCCAAACAGCCCGAGTTATTCGGGCAACAAGTTATTCAGGTAACAAAGCAAACAACAAGTGAGACAGGACGAGAGGAACTTCACTGGAAGCATTGTTCAGCCCTGGCACAGGCTGCCTAGGGCAGTGGTGGAGTCACCATCCCTGGAATTGTTCAAAAAATATGTGGACGTGGCACCTGAGGACATGTTTTAGTGGTGAACACGGTGTTGGTGCTGGGCTGATGGTTGGATGTGATGATCTTAAAGATCTTTTCCAACTTTAATGTTTCTGTGGTTCTATTTGCCTGAACTGCAAAGGAGAGCAGTGCCCACAGGGCCACCTGGAGCCTTTTTCATATCTTTAACTTCATACAGAAGACTTTTCATTAACTACAGAGTGTTATATAGCACAGCCAAATCTTACAATGCACCTTGCATTCTTTATAATAACAGATTGATTGGAGACACAATAGTTCAAGTTATTATGCAAAGCGAGGAAAAGATTCTTCACCCAGTTAAATTTGCAGGCTCCTGAGAAAGAAATTCAGGAATGCTTCAACCCTAAAAAATATGCAAAACAGATGGAGATAATATGCATGATCTCTTAAACAAATAGGTGTGCACTTAAATCCAGAACAAAAAAAACCCGTCTTTTAATTTGAGACAACTCAGCAGAGCTTAACTAGCTTGAAACAGAGCTTGGAAGAAATTATAGGAATAGGTCTTTTCAGAATAAATAAACATTTTCTGTGGCATCAGTAGCAGAAATCCCTTACAATGGGGATACCCATTGTAAGAACAACTATCTGGAAATAAAGAGATGAAGCCAGCAAGTTATCATGGTAAGCCAAGGCAGCCTCTCATTATTTACTAGAAACTTAAGAGAAAAAACCAAACCACACTGAAAGGAAACCACCACAGGCCCACCTGGGTTAGTTTAGAGGACGTTCTGTTGGACTGAGAAGAGAATGTAACTAATAATTTTCTTATTGTGGCTTTTATATGTTGGCTGCTGTTCCAGGGAAGGATGGATTAAATACCACGGCTGCTTGGTTGGACGTCAGATTAAAAGCTCTGTGATGACCTTTCATTCCCAATGGGGCGTTTTAGTTGGGTTTTCTTTTTTTTTTAAAAGCCTATTAACTACATTAGGTCCTTCAGAACATTACCCTGAATAAAAACGGTTTCAAATGTAAGAGGAAAAAAAAAATAGGATAGGAAACAAATATGTCAACAGAGGTTTGGGCTACAAATTCAGTTGACAAATCTCCCAGATGTGAACCCTACAGACAACCAAGGGCAGTTCTCAGTCCTGCTGTGACAGACCTGGAACTCTAAAAGAACCAAACACCAAGTCCATGCACCACAATATTAAGATATTTCACATGAAAATAAGATTCTGCAACTTAATAGATACACACAACCAATTTTTTCTCAAAACCTTGCAGACTCAGCCTGGAATATGATTCAGTATTTCCAACTTTCAACGAAGGAGGTGACCAAGGGAAAAGACCAGCCCTGACCTGCAGCTTCTAAAAGGAATCAGGAAATGCAGGGTGGGAAATGAATGCCCTTTCCTACTGAAATTTAAAAGGAAAAAAACCCCCAACCAATCAACAACCCTAGAGTAGTTTCTTTTTTGTGTTAAATTCCCACCACCTTTCCTAGAGTGGGAGAAATTCAAGTGAGAGAGTCTAGGAGTTTTCTCCCAGAAAACTGAGACAAGGCTGGCTAAAGAGATTTTTCTTATCACAGCCCTTTCTCCCAAGACATTTCCATGGGAAAATAACCCCACTGTAATAATATATATGTAAAAAATACATTATTAAAGGAACATTCCAGGAGCTGGCTCCCAGCATTGCACTCCCAGCTGCTGGTCACTGAGACACAGCACGGGCCACATCAGCCCTTCACACTCTTCCTCTCAGCTATAAACACAGAAAATTTCTCCTTACCCCTTTCTGCTCTTTCAATTAACCTGATTATAGAACTAATCTGTGGCATTTCTCTGCTGCAGTGCAAAGAACTCCAGCTGTGGGCAGCCTCCCTGGGGATCCATCACCAGCAGCACACTATGACAAGCCTTTTATCTGGACAAAAGCTTGGTTTTCATCAAGCTCTAGGTGAGAAAGTTCTTGAAGATCACTCTGTTTGTGTTAGCACTCTTGGAACAAATAGAACATGATTTACTGCAAGCAGCATACTTTTCCTAAAAGATGTATTTTCAGTCTGCAAGACTAAAATTTGGGTAAGATCCTGTAAATGCTCTCTGTGACATCACTAAATTGGGATCCCTTTACAATAGGGATACCTGCTTGGTATTCCTATTCTAGTCTACAAGACTCAAAATACACTAAACACTCCAACTCTTGTAGATTATTTTAGTCTACAAGATTACAACAGTACAAGCTGGAGCCCCAAAAGCTTCCAAGTAGCTGGAGCTAAATTGTAGATCTCAGAAAAGGATGCTCAGAGGGATTCAGCAAAGCTCTTCTTGCAGCAGGAGGCTGGATTAGTCTTGCCAGCAGGTTCAGCCTATTTCCGTGAAACTCAGTGGTTTCAATACCACAAAGTAATAATAACAATAAAAACATCAACATCTAGATGTGGATTATCATCCCATACAAAACACCAGACACTTCGAAGAGGGAAGAAAAACTTTACAGTCATCACAAAGTGATTTACTTAAAATATTTTAAAGCTTTGTTTTCAGGAGCTTTCAAAATTAGAACTTCCATGAAAAAGTCCATGGACTGCACAGCCTTCCTTGGGGTTGCAACTTCATCTTAAACCCCAAATTTCTTAACTTTTCAGCATCTTAGAGTATGACAGCCAGTGATCACCATCTCATACAAAGTACTTAAGGGGAAGCTGATGCATCAGTTGCAGTGTAAAGACGCACTTTAACGTGTTTGTAAAAGCCAGGCTTAGGTAGAACTCCACCTAACAAGTTCACACGCCACCTGAATGACTCCAGGTATTTTTTAAAGAAAGCACTTGAGAACTCACAAACTAAAGAAGATTGAATACATTTTTTTAAACCATTCATCCTACCAGAGGTACATTACCTGTTCCACTCCACTACAATGACGAGTGCCACATGCTGCAATTAATTTTCAAACCCCACCTACTTCAAAAGGCCTTTTAACAAAGAATAATGCTCCCTGCCATAATCTCATTTACGAGTTCCTGATTTTAGGAGGACACTTGACAATTTTAGACTCCTGTATTTACTTCACCTGTATAAACATTTTATCCTTATTATGACAACTACTGCACACATGGGTGGCTTTTTAAAGGAGCTCTCCCATCCATCTTATGGCCACGCCCTAAGCAAAGCCCAAGAAAACAAAGGGCAAACACTTGCCATGAAAATGGCAACTCGAGGGGTAAGACCACAGCACCCTATATCAAATCACCCCACAGCCATTCCTTCAAGAATTCCCCCTCCACTCGCAGCGCTCTTCCCAGATTTATCCCATGCCAGCTGTCGAACAAGGCATAACACCACAAAATGAAGCCAGAGAGCCGGCACAACATTCCTTGAATCAGTTCCGCAAAGAAGTGTGGAATTACTGGAATATTCTCTGAAAAGCAATGGAAGCATCTGAGCCTCTATTTTCACTTCCATACCTAAGGTTAAGAAGTCAATCCCCTGAACCACCAACTCTCTGGCTATTGTTCCAAAAACACACGTGCTTGCAAATACACTGATTTTCCGCTGTGTTTTCCTCTGTGGGGATCGCAGCTCCCATCCAGGCTCACACCCCCCTGTATCCTCTACACAGTTACGGTGTTGCTTTTGACATCTCTCATCAATTAAAAAAAAACCCTGTGTGTTCACTTTAACTGTGCAAGATTCTCAAGACCTGCCACCATCCACATCACTCCACCACCATCAGTGCTTTTGAAAGCAGGTAAATTTGCATGGTAAATTTGGGCAACCTAAGAATAAAAGCTGCTGCTCTGGGAACGTTATTACATTTATTACATTTCAAAATATGCTGCATGCTTAAAACAGGCTGGATAAAGTGCTTATTGAAAAATACATAAATAGGGCTCAGGGGGGTTAAAACTTCGGGACACAAGCACCTTACAAACAGTATGCTGCCTTTTCCATTTCTTTTTTAAACTGAGCAGTTTAAAACAGGTGAACAGGCTTTCATGACCAATTATTCCTCTGTTTGTCTTAGACCTCTGTGAGTAATCAACACTTCAGCACGCGGAAGATCTTCCAGTTAAACCAGTCCATCCGTTTTTCCAGTCACACAATTCAACATTCTGCTGTGTCACAGATTACAGATTATTCTGACCCTGAAATGTGTGTCCTCCGAGAAAAATACACACAAAACTACTGGGAGATTGGTATCTTGCAGCGACTTAATGAACTTATGAAGAGCAAGACTTCTTTTACAGGAGAAATTTTTCCCTGTGAGGGAGGTGAGGCCCTGGCACAGGTTGCCCAGAGGAGCTGTGGCTGCCCCGTCCCTGCAAGTGTCCAAAGCCAAGTTGGAGCAACCTGGGCTAGTGGAAGGTGTCCCTGCCCATGGCAGGGGGTGGAATGAGATGAGCTTTAATGTCCCTTCCAACCAAACCATTGTGTAATTTTAATAGTAGGAAATCTCTTCCCTTCTTGTTATTTCTAGTGGTTGTCAAAAACACATTCAAAGGTTGATTTTCAGCCTTTGTTCCTTCAGGAAAATAAGTTCCACAATACATTCAGTGAGTGAATCACGGTAGCGACACGCAGAAACAAAGCACCTTTCAATATTCAGGAAATTTGATATAAAAGGGAAAGAGAAATTCTCTATTTGGCCCCACTGAAGACAGAACTGCAGCAAAAGCCTGACCCTGGTAGCTGTAAAACCCACAGAAGAGCATTTTCAGAAATAACCAAACTGTCAGAGCAGCCTCACAGGGACTTCACATCCTTTTAGGTACCAAGGGCTCAAACTGCAAGAGGATTTCATTAGTTACCCTGCTGACAGAAATCCATTTGGAAATACACCCTATACATCTTTTAAGGCACAAAGGTCACAGTTCATAAGACATTACATCGTTCTCTCTTTTTGCACACCAAAATTAGCTTCATGTAAAGGTTTTAATGGCTTTAGTGACAGAAATCACAAACTACAATTTCAGCTCTAAAAATCAGAGATGATATTGCAGATAAAGCATGCATAAAATGCACAGTATACAAGCTTTGTCAAAGCTTGTTTTTAAAAAAGGCATTTACAACACGTGGACTGTTAAGTCGGTAACTGCAGCATCAGAACTGGGGTACCAAAGCATCAACAAGGTGGTCGGAAAGGCCACAGGCTTCAGTCATTGCTAAGAATCAGAAACAACTATTGCACAAAGGTTATGAACTGCTTCTGCATCTTGTCTCTCTAGGTGCCACCCCATTTTCCTTTGTTTCTCTGCAAATTCTGATTTCCATCTCGGGCTCATCAGGATGACGTTCAGAGAGACCAGATGCTGTCCCAGCTGTCACTGACTGATGGTCTCGGGGCTGCACAAAGCAGCTGCCCAAGGAAACACCCTGCACAACTGGAAGGCTGTCAGGTGAACTGGCATCTCATCAGATTAATCATAGGAGATGATTTCATGTGATTATGAAGATGATCCTCTAAAGAAAAATAAGGGATGTGAAAAAAGGACAAGTGTATTTGTACATATCCTGTGGCAGTGCAGAAGGTGTTAAGAGCAGGACCATGTCCTTCTAACTTTTAGGGGAGTGGTGGAAGACAGGGAAGAGGAGGAATGAGAAGGAAAAAAGAATTTAAAGTGCTTTTTAAAAGCCTACTGGGAAGTTTCTATGAAGTAGCATCCATTTTTTTAATAAAGCCTCCCTAAAAAGGCAGTGAGAGTGGTGAGGCCCTGGCACAAGTTGCCCAGAGAAGCTGTGGCTGCCCCTGGATCCCTGGAAGTGTCCAAGGCCAGGTTGGACAGGGCATAGAGCAACCTGGGCTAGTGGGAGGTGTCCCTGCTGATGGCAGGGGATTGGAATGAGATGGTCTTTAAGTTTCTTTACAACCCAAACCCTTCTGTGATTCTAAAAATGCCAAAGGGACACAGAAATGGGGATGACGAAGCACCCTGTAACCCTTCAGGTCCTGACTTAGGAAGGTGTGTATTTTCTGTGGTGTCCTGCTCAGGCAAAGCCAACTGCCCCAGACACAGACCCTGCAGCTTCCATCGCTCTCCATCACCATCTCCACGCTGTGAGTTTCCCTCCCAACGCGGAATGCACTCCCCCCAGCAACAGTTGTTATAAACAGGGCTGTTGTTCAGCAACATCCTCCCAGAAAACAGAAAAGGAAGAAAAATCCAGAGAGTATTTGTGTGGCTAAAGTCAAACATCCTCAGTTTCCCGCTCTGTGACAGCTGCTTTTGAAGACCCAGGCTCCATCACACCAAATTTTCCATGTCACACAGAAAAGCCCCAAAACAATGCTGTATAGTAAAGCTTTCTTTGAAGCCCACAGGTGAGTGAACATGAGCTTGTTACCTCCTCCCTCAGATAACTCTAAATTAGTATACCCATACTCCAGTAAATGAATATTTATATATTTAATGCTTCAGTGTTACTTAGGGGAAGAATTGCTGTTTCTAACAGTTTTGTAACTTCAGTGGTTAAAAACTTGTCATGTTGGATCCACCTACGTGAACAGATACACATCCTGATCACACACTTCTGAAGTATTAACTGTTTCTCACAGTAAGGGATGTCAGCCTCTCACCCAAGCCTGCCATGTCAGCAGCCCCAGTGTGCATATAGTGTATTTATTTCATGGTAATGGAATAAATGGTAATGGGCTCTGGCAGAGTGGTCATGAGTGGGGACAGGAATTCAAGCAGTCAAGTCACAAAAACCTCACAAAACAGCTGCCATTACTCCAGCGAATTAAAAAGATGCTTCACTTCCCTCTGCCAACCACAGATATTTGCTACAAGGTTCTTCTTTCTATACTTTGAAAAGAAGGCTTAATCCTCTTCCACAGACAGGGATTCAGAGGGTTGTCTATAGCCCAGAGGAAACCACAGCATGCCTTCATAGGAGTATCCTGTATCACGTGGGAATCTATCCAGTTGGCTTAATTTAACATGAGACTGTAAAAATAAGGCATAAAATTGACCTGGGTCCAAATGCACTCTCCTGACAGCCAGCTCTCCAGCTGCCAGCATAATGAAGGCTCCGTGCCTTTCCTCAAGGTGAGGCTCCAGCCTCTTGCACACACCCCAAATGCCTCAGTCATGTGGCCCCCCTTGTGTATGAGCACAGCTGGGACCCAGAATTGAACTCTTCAGCCACTCCTCAAAGAGCACACCTACCACATGGAGAAAGAGCTGGGTGAGGGCATCTACCCTTCTCTTACATGACACCTAGAAGAGGTATTGCCCATCTCCCCTCCCACGACGGCCGTGCTGAGACTAAAGATCTTGCCCAGGGGAGGTTCATTCCAAGCTCCCCTCACATCTGCAGGAGTCACTGGAGCCTTTCCCAAAGCCTCCACCACTGCAGCTGAGGGAACAGTGAGGAGCACACACCTCCTGCAGCTTCATGCCTCCAAGACAGGAAGGTCTTCCATTCTCGGGTAAGTGAATCCCAAGAGCAAACAGTGGAGCCTGCTAGACAGACAGCAGAGTTTCACCACAGGTCTTACCTCCCTCCCAAGCAGTTCCTGGGGCTGAAGATGGAGCTGTTGGATGGAGCCTCCCCCACCAGCCCCTGCTCACTTGGCTCCCTGCTCTGAGCCAATACAGCCCTGTGCCTACCAGAAGGGTAAGGGGGGCACTGCCCTAGATGCCCAAGTTTATCTCTTACTGCCTGATGTTGGTCTAAGACCAGCCTTAAGGTCTTAAATGGAGACTCCAAAGTGAGCTTTCTATTTAAAGACCAAGGGATCACTGCTACTTGACACCCATGGGGCTCAGAGCTCCCAGCAGCCTAAAAGAATTTATAGTACAAACTTGCTTTCCATAAACTTTCATCCAGTTCAGGAGACTGCCACACATCCAGGGATGAGCAGACTATCAGCAGAAGCTTTCCTCTTATTGTTTCTAAAGGGAAGTTACACAAAAATCCCCATTTGTTTCCTGGGAATGGTGCTACAAGAGCTTCAAACAGGACTCTTACAATACAAACGACTCCCAGATGTCACATTATATTCCCCCTCTGCCTGTGTTGGATGTTCCTGGAGATCACAGGCTTCAGTTGGGCTGAACTGCCACAATGACTTTTTAAACTCATTAAGGTCAGTGAAAGATGTTACACAAGTTATCACAACTCATGCAAGAAAAAAAAAAATATTAGAAGCCTGGAGGGCAGTGGGACTGGTGCTGCATCCCCAGAAGCACATGCAAAAACCCCAGAGAGGGAGAACACAACCCAAGAGGCAGGATCCCAGCGGGGATGTGAGCAGTCATTCTAGGTCACACTTCCCAGTTCATTTGGTCCTGTATCTTGAGGCTTTAACACACCTGGTTGTGTATTTTTGCTGTTTTTCTCTATGCCCAGACAACATTAAGCACATGCAAACCATTCCACGTTGGTCATGACTGTGTTTGCCAAAGATGGGGCTTGGAGCAACCTGGTCTAATGGAAGGTGTCCCTGCCCATGGCAGGGGTGGAACAAGATGAGCTTCAAGGTCCCTTCCAACCCAAACCATCCTGTGATTCTATATTCTCATCCTCCATTAGCAATCAAAGGTAATATAAGTGTTAGCATAATAGAGATAAAAGCACGTCCATTTCATTAGTGTAACACTTGCTTTGTTATCTAAACAACTCTCCAAACACACACTAATATGAAAGAGAAACAAAACAAGTTCAGATGCACGCGACCACGGCTGTTTTCCTTAATTAATCAGCAAAGCCTGGAACAAAACAAACCTATTTTGATAACATCTGGTAAATATCTGCTCTTGTAAAACCGATTCCAATGTTTCAGCAGAGGCCTGCAGCAACGAGCTACATCCCCTGGAAATTTTGAGATCCACCCCCTTCCACAGGGTTCTACTTTACCAGCGGGATTGATTCTGCTCACTGAAGCACCACCGCTGGGTCAGCTCCAGCAGCACAATGGGGCACCCGAAACGCTGCTCTGACTGAAAAAAACCCACACAGCATCAGGAAAGGCAACGTGAAAAAGCTGCTTATTGTATAAAAATCTGGAGTAAACACCATTTTAATCCTTCAAGCACGTGCTACTGGGAGAAAGGAACATCCATTTCGGAAGCAGACGGAGGCAATGCCTGGTTTGTGCTGCTTCTGTAAAATCAATACTCAGCTCTCAATAGATGAGGTGACCAACTGTCATCTGTTCTTTTTAATAAAACCTTATTTCAGAGAATATAGACAAAAATTTTATTCAGCTGAAGAGAAAAAAACCCCTTCCTCCATCTGTTCAGTCTGCCTGGGTTTTAGGCAGTTCTAAGCACTCGAAGCACACTGACACTGGGCTTTGGAGAAGCCCAGTTAATTCAGGAATACACGGAACATCACATTACTGTGCTCAGTACAGAACCACAGTTTATCAAGGCCCATGCTTTGCTAAAAAGTTAATGGAAAAAATAAGATAGTTGCCCAAAACCACATAAATAGCTAAAAATAAATAAATAAGGCAGTCAAGACACTTGGACTACAGCAGGACTTGCAGAATCTTAAAAAGATTAATTAGTAGCTTTAGTATCCAACTAATGTACAGTTTCCACCCTCTCTGTTCCCATCCACCCCCCCCCCC
>VZRE01010859.1:209271-220364 GCA_013396775.1 Cephalopterus ornatus
GGCATTAAAAAGACTCATGTGTAACAAAAACATGCCCATTTCCTTTGAGGTTTTCACTTTCTGGGAACCACACTAGGAATCAAAGCCATTAAGTTTACTTATCTAACCAAAAATTACATTAAAACTCAAATTAACTTTAGTAAAGTGGTGCTGAGATTCATAATAGGATCAGATACCACTTCAAGTGTGTTTAATTTTCCTTTAAAAAGGTCAAGAATGAAGATCAGATTGAATTCATGAAGAATGGCCAAGTAAGAACCCCCCAAGTGTTACTTGAGCCTGCCTTCTCCTGTTGTCCTCAGAGTTCATGAATAAGTGGCTTGTATCCCTCTGTAGCAAACAACTGAAGAACAGATGGTATTAGGTCTTCAGTTACTCCTTCCCTGATAGTTTAAATGACATGTACATTCCCAGAATGTGGCATTTCATTTCACCCATTACTCCTATTGCATATTTAACCACTATATTACACAGCTATGTTGTATTAGCACTATACACCAAAATTATTATCCAGTGGGTGTAATAATAATTTTTGTTTAAAAAAAAAAAGGCATTTTTAGGATGATGATGAACTGAAAACACAAGTATGTAAGACCACTGAACACCAAGATGGAGCACCTTCCAAAAAATAAAATTCAAGAGAAGTACAATTATGAGTTTACTTCAATTTCTTTCAGGGAATGAGTGGAAGGGACATCACCACCCCGCACTACCCGCACATCACACAAGAGTCACTCCAGAAGGTTTTCAGTGCACATTTATTGCCAGCTGATTTAAAACTCAGCCTATGTTCACCAATCCCTGCAGATAACTGGCAGGGAAATAAGAAGCTTCCTAAGGCTTAGAGGTGTTCAGTGACATGTGACAACCTGTGTCCACAACACAGGTGATGGCAGGAGACACGGGAGGACAAGCAGAATTGTGATCCCCTCCTTGTCCCAAATTCCCAGCATCTTTTACATCTGCAAAGAGAAAGGCAAAAGAACCCCCCTCAGAAGCTATACAGCTAAATTGGAATGGACAAAATTCCCCACAAGCATGCTGTTTGGGATAAGCATCCTACCAGAAAGAGGGATGGAACCGATTCCTTTGGAGGACAATGAAATTTTAACTGGGGATATGGGAAGCTGCTTATGGTTTGAAGATGAGTCCATTCCAGAGCAGGGGACCAATCTAACACAAGAGGCGCTCTATTTTGTAGTTTACGTAGAAACTGGATTTATAAAGAGCTCTAAGTACTCCCGTACTAGCCCAGGCTCCCGGCAGGAGCGGCTGCAGCCAGGCAGTGCTGTGGAGAACAGGGCTGTGACTTCAGTGTCTGAGAAGGCAGGAGGGCAGCAGGAAAGCAAGAAGTTGGTTCCCCCCTTTCAGAGCTACACAGGAATAGAAAGGTCCTGGATGAAGGCTGTTTTTACCTGACTTCTCAACCCCATGAGGGAAAAACCCTCAAGTTGCTCTTCCTGGACACACTGGGTTTCAGGCACATCAAAATCAATCCTGGGATAAGCACCCATGTTTGTCTAATGGGCCAGTGTCACTCCAGGGAAGGAGACACATTTCCAAACATAACTTCAGTTTCACATACCCAAACTTAAACAGGAGGAGAACCAGTTCTGCCTCCACGTGATCCTTTCGGATACTCTCCAGCTGCTGTTTGCAAACCCCTCCTGTTCCAGTGCAATGCAGAGGTCTCTCCCAGCCCAGTGCCAAGTGTGACAGCTCGCATGACACACCTTTGGCTGCCCTTTCCTCATGCCTTCAGCCTGTCCAGGGATCACACATCAGCACTTAGCTTATATTTATGTCTTTTGGCCAGGCAGACCTAGCCCAGAACCTGCTGCACACGCAGGTAAGTGTCCTGCTGCTGGCCATCAACAGCCATATCATGGCAACTCAAAAAAAAAATTAACAAAAATCAAACTTCTCAGCACTCAAACCCACAGGTACCACTGCAGCAGGTTCCTGAGGCAACAGAGGTTTATTCCTACCTCCCTCCTCAACAACCCCTTCACACCTGACCCTTACAGTAGGGCTTCTACCCTCCACCCACCCAGGAGCCACCCTTCCCAACCTCTGCAGCATCTCTAATCATTCATCAAACGCCCGATAACTCTGGTAGCCAACAACTGAATCGCTATTGCCACCCTTCTTTTAGCACATTGTTACCACTGCCTCTGAACCTCGAAATCTCTGTTACACCCTGACACAGGACAATTCCACCAGCGTAAAGATGTTACACATGTCAGGCTGCCTGTCAAGTGCAAGCATCACCAAGGTGACAGCTTGCAACATCAACTTTTTCCACCCCCCATCAGCTGTGGATAAGAGATGACCAAAGGGACCAGAAATATCCTTTACACTGAAGTTCTGATTTTAAGCCATTTCCTCTTACGGTAACCAGACCCACACAGAGCACACAACCTCCCTTCGGGCACAGTGTGCTCAAAGGCAAAAGAAAGGAGTCTTGTGCAATTCACAGGCAGAATGTGAAGCCTGACCCAGCTCTATTTCATTTACTGAATTTGAGAAGCAGTCTATTAATAGTTCACTACCATACCCCTGTCCTGCTTCTCCATGCCAGGGCAGCAGCTCTGCTGACAAACAGCAGCGATACAGGCACACACTTCACACTGACACTGTAAAGCACAGCTAAACCGATTGTTTCCATTTAGATAGAAGTCACTATCGCAAAAATTAACTGGAAGCAGACAAAATTAGTCTCAGAGTTCACTGAATATGAGCAGACAGCAATATCAGATTCAAGCTTTCAGATACAGTCTCCTTCTCTCCTTTCTTCTCCCAAAAGGATCTTCTAAATTATTCTGTTCATTTACACTACAAAGTTTACCCAGCCAATAAATTACCAGCACAGATAGTAACCAGCTACTATTTTGAAATCGAATGAATGCTGCCAGCCAGCAAGGACACTAACAAAAGACCAAATCCTAAAGTTACTACCTTTTCCAGGAAGAAACCCCCTGCAATTTTAATACAGGGGCATAGGACATCCTCCCTGTTCCACATCATTAATCTTTCCAGCAGTGACTTGCCAGCTAAAGCAAAGTAAACTTGCTGTCCATTTTACTGGCTCGCACTTTTAACCACGCTAACGTATCTGCTTACACAAAAACATCTGAGCCATGGTCTTTGGTCTTTTTAAATAACTATTTCACATCTTCTAAATGAGCATAAGATGCAAAAAAATTTAAGGAAAAATTATATAAGGATCATATCCTTCTCTCACAGGACACTTAGAAATAAATAGCTTTTTCTCCCTTCCCCCACTCAAACTTGAAATCTTGCTTCAAGGAAATATTAGCCTTAGAAAGAAAAATTAGCAAACTCACTTAGGTCTAGAATCAATTATTTTAAATGCCCTTTTTATTCACCTTGCATTAAAGCCAAGTCTAATCTCATCTTGTAATTCTAGACCACTCATGCCACATTAAAATCTGGCAGCTATCAGCCAACCTGGGTGAGCTTCTCGTGTAAGGGATGAAAACTGAGATCAAGAAAATTCATGCGATTCATATGCAGTATTAATATGGGAATAGATAATATGAGACATGTCCAGAAACACATCCACATTTAGGACTTCATTTTCAGTTAAGGTACATGCCCTCCAAAAACCTGCAGCTCCTGAATAACTGAGTGACTCCAAACACACAACGTATTTCCACGTTTTTCCTTCGGTTCTGGCAGTTTGGAGAGACTGGCAGTGATAAAGGGAAAATGTGCTGTGAAACTATGAATTAAACCACTTATCTTTTAAAGTTAATTAAGTTTTTTCCTACAGAACTGTACCAGAACTACCAGAAGCCCACAGAAAAGCTGCGGTGGGGTGGAAAGGGGAGGCTGGACATTGCCACCTCAGAGCAGCATGGCTGTTCTTGGTGTTTTACCACTACAGACCCTCGGTTTGGTGGCCACTGGGAAATGCTGGCAGAGCTATTCCAATATCCTGCATTTCTAATTGCAGCTATCTGGGTGGGGAAGGAGAACTGAGCTCTGCTCGTCTTTCATTCCTACACAGCTGCCCAAACACCTCCAACAGCCAACACGTGAACCGAGCTCAGCCCCGGGGAGCATCAAAGGATCCCACATCGAAGGAGCCCCATGTCCCATGGAGCACCTGAACAGAAAGTATCCTGAAGAAACCAGCATCCACCCAAGCACCGATGTGTAGGGTGGAGAACAAGCCTAGGGCAACCAGCCCTAGGAAGCCTGGCTTCCCTGTGGTGATCACCAGCAGGCATTTCCCCCTTTCCTGCAACAGCAGGATGAGACAGCCTACCCTTTTCCACAGTTTTCAACAAAGAAAATTAAAATTAAATACCATCTCAGTAGTTACAGTCCAAGCAAGAACCATAAAGTAGAATGAGGTCTCTGCCTCTGACAGCACCAGGTCTGACTCTTTGCAGTTTCCTTACATATTCCCAAAGGGAAATAGGATGGGCATTTTGAAACCATTCATCTAACTAAAAGGAATATTTGGCTCGCCAGCAGCCGACTGGCAACGCTTGTATTCCTTATTCATGACCCAACATTTTACTTAGGAGTGCAACACTGCAACACTGTTATGCTGAAGCCTCACCACACAGCAATTGTACGCCGCCAATTAAAATTAATTATAGCTGCTGAAAACCTTAGAATGCAAACCCTTCCAAAATGCAAGGGCACACTAATCCTGCTCTGGTACTTCAGCTTCAGGAAGGAACAATAACCTTATTTTCCAGCTAGAATTCAGCTACAGCTTTCACCTCTTCAGACAGGTCTAAAGCCCAGATCGTTTGGTTAGCGCTTGGATCCTGCCCTAATCAGAGCCATGATTTCAGTTCTGAAGCCTAAAGCCACCTTTTCAATGAAATAAAGCCACTGAACAAGAATGGCTCACGAGGCCTTTGTACAGACAGACAAAGACAGACACACAGGCAACAGCACAACTGGGCTGAAAAACCGCTGAGCCAGGACAGGGGATTAAAGCCTGTGTGGAACCTCAACACCGCTCGCTGTAACTCCCCAGCTCGATCCTAGCACGCACAAGCGCATCTCCAGATGAAAAGCAGAGTACAGGTTGTTGCAATTTTTCCACAAAAAGGCTCTGGGCTGCGTTCTGACGGTGTGAGGCTGCAGAGGAAGGCATTTTGTCTCCAACAGCACAGTGCTGATATGATGGCTTCCGCTCAGTCTTCTGCTACCTACAGTTGAACTTCTCATTTGTACAGAGGAAGCGACAAAACGGGGCGTATCTGACTGGCACAGCTCACAAAAAAAAGTTTAAAATGCCATGAATAAAGAGAATTACTTGACAGCATCCTAAAATTCCCTAGCTGAATTGAGAGAGTATTCTACAAGTCAAAAAGCCGGAGACAGCACAGCCATTCACAGCTTTGCCTCCTCCATGCAAACCCAGCCCAGAGGCACAGGCTTTAATCTCGTGGTCGTTAAAGGCTTTTGTCATTCAATGAGGCTTTCCCAACCCAGTGGTTTCAACACTCACATACTATCTCACATTACCTGGCCCCTGGCATCACCCCCAAACCTGCACACAGCACTGTTTAACAAGACCCAGGAGCCCCCCCGCCCCCGCCTTCTTCTAAGGATTCACACCAATTTCTCTAAAGGAGTCAAACAATAGTTTTCTTTCCATAATTAGAGGCCTAAAATAAATCCTGTATTAAATTGAATTAAGCTGAAGCACATATAGTGGAAACTAATTGACACTGGAGAATTATACAGATTTCTTCACATGCATTCAGCTCAAGAATTCCTAAACAAGTGTAACTAGGAACAAGAAAGCCAATCACCAGGTGAGTAAGCTTCACAGTGCAGTCTTCCCTTCCCAGGCTCTTCCTTAGGTGTACATGACCCAGACACTGGCCTTTCCTTCCCCAATACATTTGGCAGGCTTTGGCCATTAAAGCTGTTGTATTACAGAAAATATGTTGAAAATACATTTATGTCAATGCCCCCGCCAGAGCATCGTAAGAAAGCCCGGCACCGTGCTGAATTCCGGATCCCTGCGACGGCTCTGCGGTGATGGGGCTGGGCTGGAGGGACTGACAGAGGAGCAGCACTGGACTTCTTCCTACCGGTAACCTGCCCTTTGACAGCATCCCTGTCACCATCCCTCATGGATTTCAGGCTGCTGAAGTAGAAGCCTCACACACTCAGAATTCAGTTCCCAGCAAAGCCAGACAAAGCCCAGGCCTGCCCCAAGGCTCCCCTCCAGCAGCTCTTTTTTAAACCCCCTTGGCAATCCCTCAGGCTCTCCCCTTTCCCCACAAACCCTGCAGTACCCCCCAGCCTGGGGGAGAGAGGGGTTCAGCCCCTCCCACCAGCCCACCATACCTTGCCCGGCTGATGTGTCTCCCATTCTGCATCCCTGTCTAATAAGAGCCGGGAATGCACGGTTATGAAGACCATAATTCTTATTAAGGGAGCGGTGCTGCAGTGAATTATGATTATGTTGTGTAATGAAATCATCAGGGAACGTGGCTTCACATCTATCCTCAGCTATCCTAGGCAGCCAGGAGTGATTTACAAACAGATTGGGCCAACATTAAAAAATAAACAAACAATCGTGAGCTCAGACTTATATCACCTTATTTCCATGCTACTCTCAAATACTCTTGTAGACCATAAAGCTCAGTCACCCAGTGGGAATTTAAAGATCCCAAATTATAACTATGATTTAAGCCTGAAAATAAAATTAAAGTCTGTCCTAGGTTTTTCTCTTAGGTCTCACTCAAATGGATGCCACTGAAACTGAGGTAACAGATGCTAAAAGCTTCACAAGGAAAAAATTAAGCATTGTACTATGGTCATTTTTACAGAAGTAAGGATACAAAAATCACCGAGAACAGGGTAACAGCAAAAGGCAAAATCAGCAAGAGACAGTATCTAAACCCTCATTCTCTTTAGATATTACAGGATGACTTTAAGTTCTACTGGATGATATTACTTCAATCTGAAGATCTAGAACCTTTATGTAAAAATCTTCCTTTCTGAAGGTATTTGGACAGGTCTTCGACCTAACCAAAGCATCAGGCACATGATGCCTAAAAAAAGGCAAGCACTGGGGCCCTTTGGAAGGTCTGATTCACCAGAAGCTGCCAACATCGACAATTTCATGGCAGGGAAGAGGGCATGTCGCGGAGGGGAGAGGAGGGGGGAAAGCAGCTTCTCACCCTTTAGAGAACCATAATGCATTTATATTTGTAGCAAAAGCGAATTTTGCTCATGAAAACGCACTGACGGCCGTTATCATTTTAATACAGAGCTGCTGCCCCTCGAAGGGGCAGGGGCCGGGCCGGGCCGGGCACCCCGCTCCGTTCGGCCCCTTCCCACGGCCGGGGCCGCCACGCGTGACCTTCGCTGCGCCAGGCCGGGTCCAGCGCGGCATCCTCGGCGGCAGCAGCGCCGGGCCGAGCGGGTTAAGCGTGGGAGGAGTGTACATAAGGTGGTGGATCCCGAGCCAATAGGGATATTGCGCTATAGTTAGACACTGGATCCTAAGCGATGGTGACCATAAAGGCTGCGTAGGGCTGAGCCGCTCTGGATGATACCGGCACGGTGCCCTTAGTCCCCGGCTTATAAGGCAGAAAAAAAAAGGACAGGAGGATCAGCTAGGCTTACCTGCAGTTCACACCACGCGACTTCCACCCACGTCTCCGTGTCCAGGCCCTTATAGACCGTTTTGAAGGATCCCCGCCCGAGTTCAATATCAAACTTTAGGAACCTGCCATCCAGCGAGGTGGCAACGGCTTTCATGTCGGCCTCTTCCTCGGGCTCCTCTTTCTTAGCCTTGCCCTGGTCCTTGGCAGCATCCTGCGCCTCTCTCCGCTCCGCATCCTTGCCGGGCTCCTTCTGCTCCTCGGCGCCCGCAGCGCTGTCCGGGGCCGGCGCTGCCCGCGGCTCCCCGGGGGGCTCGGCCTCCCGGCCCACCGCCTCCGCCGCCCCCTGCCCCGCCTTCGCCCGCTCCGCGATTATCCTCCTGGTTTTGGGGAGCAGGATGATTCTGCGCTGGTGCTCCGCCTCGGGCAGGTCGAACGCGGGCTCCTCCTGGTCCGAGTCCACCACGCTCCGCCGCAGGAACCGCTGGTGGACCAGCTTGGGGTCCCTGGAGCCGGGGCCGCGGGGCGGCGGGGTGGGGGCCCCGGGGGCTCCAGGGGCTCCCGGCACTGCAGCAGCGTCCGTGTCCGCGGCCGCCCCGCTCCCCCCGCCGCCGGGCCCATCCATGTTCACGCCGGTCTCCGCAGCCGGAGGAGCGCCGGGCTCGGCAGCAGCTGGAACCCCGCCACGGCCGCAACAAACATATCTGAAAGCAATACTGTCAGAGCAGGAGTGGAGAGGTGGGGAAGGAGAGAGACAGAGAGAGAATGTCTGATTAGTGTGTCCTGGTCCACAACAGAAGAATGAAGCAACTGGTACTTATTTCCTCAAAGGATTAGGTCTTACTGGAAGAATCTCACAAATAGGGGATGCGTTTACCACCAACTCAGAATTCTCCTCTTTGATTCACAATGAACACAGGAGGTGTGACGAAAGCAGTGAAACACAAAGTGCTGTTGAATTACTTTAAAAAGCCTCTCATGATTGTGACAACAACAGTACTTTATCAATTTCATCATAGTTATAATTTTTGAAGAGTATTCTGAACAGCATGGGGTAATAGGAGGGTGGGAAACAATAGTGCAGTTAGGAGACATATTCTCATTCAGCTCTTAGACCCTCAGATACTAGTATAGCAAGATATGCAACAACACAGAGTAATCTTACACAGACAGATTTTAAAAAGTGTTAAAACGGAAACAGGAAACCAGAAGGAAACCAAACTGAAAAATCAAAACCACATTTCCAAAACCAGAGGAACTGCACAGGATGGAGGTGTTCCCACCAGGTAGAGAAATCTAAGCTACTGATCTCAAAACAGTTTGGGAAACATTCTTATAATGAAGCAGGGAAGACAGCTTTCAGTAACTATGTTTTTGGCAGATTCAAGTTATACCAAGCCAACTGATGTCAAAACAAACAAACAAAAAAAATGCANGCCCGCGCGGCCCCGAGAGCATCCCCGGAGAGCATCCCCGGAGAGCATCCACGGAGAGCACCCCCTCGAGGGCATCCCCCCGGCAAGCATCGCCCTGAGAGCGTCCCCTCCAGAGCATCCCTCCCGGAGCATCCCCCGAGAGCATCCCACACACACACACACATCTCCCTCAGAGTATGTCCCCGAGAGCGTCCCCCCTGCAGGGGTGCGGGTGTGGGTGCGGGGCGCGGTCCCGCAGTTCCATCCGATCTCTGGATCCAGGAGATGGCTACGCCAAGCAGCCGGTTGTCTCCGAGTGAGAGCAAAGGGAAAGTGACTTAGAGGGAATCAGATGCTCTTCCCACTCGGCACCTTTCAGCATCCCTCAGATGGAAAACACGACCAGGGCCTGACTGGCTACGTGTGGCCACTGCGAACACCGCACAGCCCCTGTGCTACAGTGTCACAGATCAGAACACATGACCGGTCTCACAGAGTTCATAGGGGTTGTATTTGGGGTTTTTTCCTTCATTCCATGCAGTTCATAAATCGCTTTATGAATATTGACCCTGTGATTCAGTGTGATTGACATCTGGAATTAGACTGGACAGAGAGAATTCAGACCCACAGACCGAGCTGTGCTTCCAGAACCTGGAGCAGTGCATCCGGCTGGGGGCCTCAGTACAAGTAGGACACAGACCTGTTGGAGTGGGTCCAGCGGAGGCCACAAAAATAATCAGAGGGCTGAAGCCCCTCTACTCTGGAGCCAGGCTGGGAGAACTGGGGCTGTTCAGCCTGGAGAAGAGAAGGCTCCAGGGAGACAGAGCCCCTTTCAGCGCCTAAAGGGGCTCCAGGAGAGCTGGAGAGGGACTTTGGACAGTGGCCTGGAATGATGGGACAAGGGGGAATGGCTTCCCACTGCCAGAGGACAGGGTTAGATGAGATATTGGGAAGGAATTTTTCTCTATGAGGGTGGCGCCCTGGCACAGGTTGCCCAGAGAAGCTGCGGCTGCCCCATCCCTGGAAGTGTCCAAGGCCAGGTTGGACAGGGCTTGGAGCAACCTGGGATGGTGGTAGGTGTCCCTGCCCATGGCAGGGTTTGGAATGAGATGAGCTTAAACATCCCTTCCAGCCCAAACCGTTCTGTGATTCACCCCTAGGTGAGGTCAGAGATGTGGGACACGAGCTTTGCCAAAGACTGCACCCGGTGACAGCTGTGACATTTCTGCTCTGTAAATTCACAAAAGAACTCTGGTCACCACTGCTGCCAAGCTGCTTTCTCAAGTATTAGGTTCATACAAACATAGCATATGTTTTAGTAATTAAAATTTATGTAAATAAAAAAGTGTAAAAAGAGAAGGCTTACCAAGTAATTATTCCCTGAGATTTCTGAAGGAAAGGAAGCTGACTGCCAGGCAACCATAATTAGTTCTTCTTTTAATTAATTCAATTTTAGTTAATTTTTTTTTTTAAAAAAAACCCAACCTTTTAAAATAAAAAAACAGGTAGTTATTGTCAATAGAAACTCTGGTGCTTTATTTTTATAAATCATAGTTGACTAACAATTCAGCATTACAGATGCATTTGATCTTTCAGTGGTTTGCTTTTTGAAGTGTTCATATATCAATGATATTTCTAGGACTTGCAATTGTGGCGTAAAACACAGCTTCGTGTGATGTATACAAACCCAGAATTCCCAAACATTTGCCCTGTAAGCTGGGCTTTGCTCCTCTCCACAGACAGAGGTTTCGCACACAGAGCCCTCTGCAGTCATCAGGAGAAAAGCAGGGAAGGTGAAGAGCTCTGACACCTTCTCCCTCTTATTACATAAATTGACCTAGAACTCTCTTTCCAGTGAGGGAAATTCCCACCACCATGTAGAAAAAAGGACAAGATTCAGGCTAATGAGAGGGCTAAAAGTAGCTGGCAGTGTTTCACTCTGCAGGTGGACAGAAGAAAAGGGGAATATTCTAGAGCTGATCAAATACCAACCCCAAAACCCCCAATCAAGAAAAATATTGGGGGGGGGGGGGCAGGGAAGAAGAGACTGGATTCGCCCATC
>VZRE01010861.1:0-54095 GCA_013396775.1 Cephalopterus ornatus
CGTGGCTGAACACAACCACCACATGATGCGAGTGCAAATGTGTGGCATCAGGGCACTGGTTTGGGACAATCCTGGGAATTTCGGCTGACTACAAGAATAACACCGGGTGCTGTTTATGAGAGAATATGAATAAACAAAGTCCGTAAGTGCCATGTCTACACACCTTATAAATACTTCCAGGGATGGTGACTCAACCACTTTCCTGGGCAGCCTGTGCCCTGACCACCCTTTCTGTGAAGAAATTTCTCCTAATAGCCAATCTAAACCTCCCCTGGTGCAACTTAAGGCCATTTTGTCTTATCCTGTCATTTGTTACTTGGGAGAAGAGACCAACCCCTGCCTTGTCACAACCTCATTTCAAGTCATTGTACAGAACAATAAGGTCTCCTCTAACAGGTTTTTAAGAGAATAATAGATTTTTATTATTCTGGAGAAGATAGAGGGTTTGAATTCATTTACCAAATGATTTTTCCACTGTCTTTGTTATACATGATCAGTTTTCTTTCCTGATTGCAAGTTTTAGGGTTTTTTTTGTTTTGTTTTTGAGGGTTCTTTTATTTTTTAATGGAACAAGTATGTTCTTCTACTTCTGTGATATTCAAAACTACTCATCCTTATCTCATCTGTATTCTTTTATCTACTTGCACTACATAATGGAGGAGTAGAAGTCAACTTAAAAAAAAAATTAGCCCAAAGTAAGGCAACTTTGGCATAGAGATGTAACTTTTTCTGTTCCTGCTTGTATTGTGTTTAGAGACATCATGATGTGCTATACTTACTTTAATTGAGTGAATTCTGAAAACTCATTTGTTGCTTGTATTTCATTAACAAAAGTTTCTGCCAATAAATAACATTAACATGTGCTTGTGCTATTTCACATTTTCCCTCTTTGTGCCTTGGTTGGGTCTCTAATGATTATAGGTTTGTTTAGAACTCTTTCTGTTCCTTCTATAGAGCAGCTACTGCTCATGTATTTACAATTCTGCACATTTCTATAATGTCTCTCGGTCCAACATCTTGGTGGGGAGACTTCTATAAAATTCCAGTCTTGCTATAGGTTTTCATGTTATTTAAACTTCTTTCATGATACACCATTGGAAATGCCAAAAGATGTTTGTTGAAATGCAAATTTATTACTAAGTGTTCACAAGATTTAATAACCCTTTTCTAGACTTCTTAGTACTGGGATTCTACTGCAAAATACAAGCCCCGTGAGCCTTGCAGGGCATCTTATGTCATTAAAGTTATCCTTTAAAGTGTTTAACCGGAGGGGGAAAAAAAGGACATTTAAGCATTTTATCAAATGTCATACTAGCTTAAAGAGCTAGAGCTATAGATAGAGCAATACCTAGTGCTACAGATTCAAAGTCCGCTTATTTGCAATAATCCTCAAAAATATTTAAATCTGTTAGATTCAACAATTAAAAAAAAAAGCCAAAGTCCTGGTTAGCAGAAATGGTTCTTAAGTACTGGAAGAGCTGTGGATAGAGTTTTGGCACTTACTTAATTTTCCCACGGCTTGCTGATTTTCAGTGCAGTTGCAATTAATATTTATGTTGACCATGAATGCAACACAGCTATAGCTTATATCAAAGCCTGACAATCAGTATTATTTTAAAACTAGATGTAAAACAAACAATCCATTTCCAATTATATTTCCTAGCATGCCAACACAAACTTCTAGAAAAATTATTTACTCAATCATTACAGTAGTCAGGCTGAAACAGCGCGCATTGTTCTGGTCTTAGTAATAAATTGTCACACCCAGTCACAGGAACATGCACACATGCACATGCACTTGGAACAAAACACCATGACACTTTTGGTTAAAATGCTGATATTCCTCAGTATAAAAAAACACAGGACTCTCCTGCTGCCCAGGTTGAAGGGCTTTCTGCTACTTCTAAGGACATTTTAGAGTACATTTCAAGTTTAAGCTCCTCCTTCATCAAATTCTGGATAAATTATTGTATGCTGTCTCCTAAGATTATCATTACTTATTTATGCTGAACACTGTATTATAAGGAAAGTGGAATTTCCTGTATCTTGTTTTGACAGAATGACAGAATCAAAGAATATGACAAGTTGGAAAGGACTCACAAGGATCATTATGTCCAGCCCTTAGACCTGCACAGGACAACCCCCCAGGGTCACACCATGTGCCTGAAAGTATCATCCAAATGCTTACTGAACTGTCAGGCTCGGTGCTGTGACCACTTCCCTGGGGAGCCTGTTCCAGTGCCCAACCACCCTCTGGGGGAAGAATGTTTTTCTAATATCCAACCTAAACCTGCCCTGAAACAACTTCAGGCCATTCCTTCAGTCCTGTCACTGGTCACCACACAGAAGAGATCAGTGCCTGCCCCTCCTCTGCCCCTCACAAGGATTTGTGATTGCAATGAGGTCTCCCCTCAGTCTCCTCTTCTCCAGGCTGAACACACCAAGTGACCTCAGCCACTCTTCATACGACTTTCCCTCAAGGCCCTTCACTATCTTCATTGCCCTCCTTTGGACACTCTCTAAGAGCTTAATATCTTTCCTATATTGTGGCACCCAGAACTGCCACAATATTCAAGGTGAGGCCGCCCCAGTGCAGAGTAGAGTGGGTCAATCCCCTCCCTCGACCAGCTGGTGATACTTTGCCTGATGTCCCTCAGGACACAGTTGGCCCTCCTGGCTGCCAGGGCACTGCTGACTCAGATTCAACTTGCCATAGACCAGGACCTCCAGGTCCCTTTCTGTTGGCACTGCTTATGTCATATTATACACTTCTAATCCACACTAAAGGCATTTTTTATTAGTAATTCTGTGTTTACAGAGAATGAGAAAGATGTACCCATGGCATTATACCATAATCACTTCATGCTTTAGGCAATTTTTCACTTCATTGTAGGACTTTTCTTTGAATTATGATTGTCAGACTAGCTGCCAGGGACAAACTCAATTTGTTGTATACTATGAAATTGAAAATTAATCCTGATGTCTCATGGAACTTGGCCACATAAGGGGACTGAGGTTTGCACATGCAGGCACTTATGACATAATTCTTTTCCCAAGACCCTAATTACAAAGATGGTTTTGCAGCTACTATTACATGAAATACACTTGGATACGCACAAAGTTTTAGCATAGAATGAAGCCAGAGTCAACCCCAGTCATAATCCTGGGTTGTGTGTTTGCATGTCAGTGTCCTTTAGTTTCTCCAGAAGAGGATATCTGTCCTGTGACTTTAGTAAATTCAAAGAAAATGCCAGTACAGAGGGCCTCTAATCCTTGCCTCATATACAGTCCCCTAATAAAATATAAATCATAGGTGAAGCACTTCCTACAGTGTTTTAAATCAGCACGGACATTTGCAATAACAGTTGCAGAAGAGAAATATTTATTCAATAGACAATATTGCCTGTCTTGTTAACATAGTTTTGCTGTGTAAAATCAAGGTAAAAATGCAATATATCTGTAAAGAATCTACAAGAAATACTAGTAGGAATGCTCATATCATGATGCATTTTAAACTATTTTACATTGATTAACAATTGCTGATGTAGCAGTGATTATAATAGTTATGTAAAAAGCTTTCAGCTACTATTAAAAACCACAGTTTTAATAAAATCACAGTACTTATAATTTGGTTTTGTGCAACAGAATACCTGTAAAATCAAAAATAATTCTAACAGTGGAGAATTTTCCTAGGCATTATGTCTGTACTTTAGCCTTTCATATGACAACTCAGAGGAGTAGTATATTCACAATATTTTAGAGACTTACAGTATTTTAAATTAATATGAACTGAGCAAGAAGAAATTACTTTTGAGGCTTTAGTCTTTATGTTGCATAGTTTTGCAGCATAATAACTTGAAGACCTGATAACTATAAAAGGCCTGTTTTCTGACTGATCTTTTTGAGTGTCTAGATTAACAGGTCTATCAGTATTAACATCTATCAGTGTATTGGAAATGTATTGGAATTTACAGTAACCAATTTGTTATATTCCAAACACTAAATAATTTACTAAAATATTAATTTTAAAGCAATACTTTTGCAGACCACTAAAGGTATAGCAAACATTTATATATACCCAGTTCAACAATTACAAAAGAGAATACTTCCAATCATAGAATGGTTTGGGTTGGAAGTGACCTTTAAAGATCCTCTAGTCCAACATCCTACCATCGTAGGGTACTCAGAGCCCCATCCAGCCTGGCCCTGAACAATTCCAGTGACAGGACATCCACAGCTTCTGCAGGTACCCTATTCCAGTGCCTCACCACTTCATCATAAAAAATTTCTCCCTTATGTCCAACTAAATCTACCCACTTTCAGTGTAAAACCATTGCCCTTTGTCCTTTCTCTACAGGCCCAGGGGAAGAGTCTTTCTCTGTCCACTGGACTCACTCCAACAGATCCATGTCTTTCTTGTACTGGGGATTCCAGAGCTGTATGGAGTGCTCCAGGTGGACCTTAAGAGAACAGAGTAAAGGGGGAGAATCACCTTCCTTGATGTACTGGCCACTTTGGTCAGTTGGATGTGGTTGGCTTTCTGGATTGCAAGCACATATTGACAACTCGTGTCTAATTTTTCATCCATCAGTATCCCCTTCACCAGCTCCGTTGCCCTGCTCTGGACTTGTTCCAGCACTTCAATGTCTTTCTTGTCATGAGAAGCCCAAAACTGAACACAGGATTCAAGGTGCAGCCTCACCAGTGCTGAGCAGAGGGGATGATCCCTTGCCTGGTCCTGCTGGCCACATCATTTCTGATGCAAGCCAGGATATCATTGGCCTGCTTGGCCACTTGAGCACATTGCTGGCTCATAATGAAGAGATGGTTTCACTCTGATTTTATTATTTACACCTGTGTCTATGATGGCCTGTGGTACACAAGAAATCTCAAGCTGGAGTGATGAAATAAACTAATTTTAGGCTTTTTGAACATACTGGATTCCTCCCAGTTCTAAAGGTCAACACAGCTAGCACATAACTGAATTTCCCTTGGGGAAAATCATGAAAAACAGCTTTACAAAACATATTGACAACAAGCAGGCAGGTCAAACAGTTCTGTTACATCAAAAGTTTCAGATATAAATAAGAATGCAGCTAAGTCTCTCCCCCAGTTTTCAAATAATTTTATAAAGGCTTGTTTCATGATAACAGAAAATTTACATTTCTGCGTCTGCCAAGGTTCAGGGTTAAATTTCAGCACAAAATGTTTAGATCAGGGATTTATGGTAAAATTTGATTTAGAATGGTTACACACAAGCAATCTGCTCCTCTGTGTCAAACATTATCATTCTTGTTATATGTTTGTCTGCATTTTTCTTAAATAATCATACACTGAAGAAGAAGGATAAAATCTAATAGTCTACTGTCACCTCATTTTCTAAGAGATCAGGCATAATCAAAAATTAGTTTTAATTTTGTTAGATCTTCCTTTTACTGTTACTTACAATTGAGAGCTCGACAATGATTTGCTACATTACCGGGGAGGAGGAAATTTCTTATTTTTTAGAGAAAACTTTTCTGAGTAAGTGACAACATTTTAAGTATTTTTGATTCTGGAGTCCAAACGTGAGGGATGCTCAGGCAGCAAAGCAAGAGTACATTGATATACTCCCACCAACCAAAGGAAAAGGGAGCAGGAAAGTGCCGTTTAAATAAGGGAAGGCTTGTGCTACAACCACGGTGTAGCATTTGGAATACACCTTCCACTTTTTGTGCGCTTTTTTAGGATTTTGGATGATCTAACGTTGCCGTCTTGTGGTGGGAAGACAGACTGCAGAGAGGAACATCAGCCGTTGGATCTTGTGCGCCCTGCTCCCACGGCTCATTTTTAGAGGCACAGTAATGTCATCCTGGAATTTAAATCCAGCCATGAAAGCCACAAGAGTCTTGTGAAACTAAGGAGGGTAAAGTTAAGAATACCTGCACAGTCAAATGAGAAGCTAAATGCATCATCTTTTATAATAAAAATATCTAAGTCTGAAGCATTCATGTCTGCAGCCTTTCACTTTAGTGTGCAGTATTAGCATCATGGACAAAGAGAGAGGGGATGGAGTATTGTTGGTAAACATGATAGTGTTGGACACTGATATTTATGTTCGTGTTCAGACCTTAATCCCTATGTTTATTTTGGGGTAATAGAAAAGATTATTCAAATAAAAGTTAAAGGGTTTTATTGTTTTATTCCAGCAACAATTGGGCTAAAGCCATGCATAACTGAATTTCTGTTTAGGTGCTTTTGTGGGAACACTTCCGTGATTGCTGTGTGGTACTTTGTGTTTAAGTCTGAGTGATTAATTTATGATAGCGCATTCATCTTGTTTCTGTTAACTTTTCAGTTATTTCACTGACTTTGATATATTGCTGTGTCCTCATTTGTGCCAACTTGGCAAGATATTCTCGGAGTATGAGTGCCAACTACAGAAATTACTGAGTACCCTTTTGATTTAGAAAATATTCTATTTAGGTAAAATGGCCTGCCAAATGATTCAGTATTAAGTTTATTATTATTATGATCAAGAAAGTAGTTGCTGCAGCTTTACTTCTATGGTCCTTTAAGCTTTTGAATTCAATGAGTGCTGTATGTTTTCATTCCTTTAGGTCTCCAAAATTAACACCGTAACTGAAGTGGTGTTTCAAAATACTTCTCTTGAAATTTACATTACATGAAAAGAGCTTTCCAATTCAAGTAGCCCAATTACTGTGTACACTGAACTATTAGTTTAATTAAAAGTCTTGGATGGGGGGTGATGGTGCATCCTCTTTATTATTTGTAGAGTAATGATCAGTCAGTGTGTTGTAATTACACTTAATAAAAGTATTATTATTTTAAAATCTTTCAAAAAAATCTTTCTGATCTCTGGCTGATGTGATTTGTGTATGCTTCTGTCTATAGAGTGTAGCTTCATACTAATTTTTGTTGTAGAACTGAAGGAAGAAAGAAAGGTCTTACTTGAAACTATCATTAGATACCCCTGGTTTCTGAGTACTTCCGTCACTTTGTTCTTAAATTAAAAAGATCTAGAAGAGAAAATCATGTATTGCCATCTAATTAGTTAATTTCCAGTTATACAGGTAAGCATTATCCCACACTATCTTCACAAAGCCTAAAAGTTCTATTTAAACCAGTTAGGTTTTGTTCATTGAACACAGAAAGCAGAATTATGCAATATATTTGGTATGTAGGTTTTCCACAATACCCTTTAAAATACAAACTTAAGTTACTCAGTTTTACTGAAACTTTGGGTTTTTACTGGAGCATTGTAGACACAGTCTTAAGTGATTTCTTGTAGCCATTGCATTACCATTAGAGTCTCATAATCACAATTTATTAATGAGAAGGAGCACCTTTTTCATCTTTTATCTTAAGAGAAAGATATAGGGGGAAGTTGGGGAATATGGCTATTAATCCAACTCTTTATACAGTAAAAACCCACAGTATAGTTTTGCATTCATTTTTATAACTTGTTATCTGTATAAATGCTCAAAGTTATAAAAGCAGCCTGAATAACTTTCCTTAACAAATGTTACTGATGCTTAATGTCACCAAAAAGACAATGAAAATTATCATAGATGTATTCTATTACTCAATACAGTATTATATTCTGCAAGACATATATCAAGCCTCAAGCTATGCCAGGGGAGGTTCAGGAACAGGCTGCCCAGGGAGTTGGTGAAGTCACCATCCCTGGAGGTGTTCCAAGAAACGACTGGATGCAGCACTTAGTGCTATGGTCTAATTGACAAGGTTGTAATCAGTCAAAGGTTTGATTCACTTACTGGAGAGGTCTTTTCTAACCTAAATGATTCTAAGACTCTACGTTGACTCCTATGAGCAATAATTAAAAGCGTTACAATAATTTAATAGCTATTGAGAAAATAAATGTCCCCTCCTTGGCCAAAGAGAATCCTGATTACTCTATGTGTTCTGGAAAACTTAATCTCTCATGGTATTTGACACTATACATGGTGAACTTGCCAATGGCTGCCGCAAGAGAGGAGCCCTGAAGAGGAGATATAAGGATTCCCTGAAACAACATCTCAGCCTTGGCCATATTGATCACCATCACTGGTCTGCTCTGGCCTCCAATCGGGAAGCCTGGAGACACACCATCCACAACACTGCTGCTTCTTTTGAGAATACATGCAGGGTCACTCTCAAGGAGAAAAGACAACTCAGAAAGAACCACGTCCTTTCAGTACCACCTGGGGAGTCATTCTGCTGTGCCTTTTGCAACCGGACGTGTCTATCTCACATTGGCCTTTTTAGCCATCAGCGCGCTTGTAGCAAGCGTGGGTAGAGTCCTTCACAAATCTTCATTTGCGAAGCCTAGCCATGACGACAATGACGACGACAATAGTGTAGCAAGTTATTAATATATGCTGGATAATTTCAATAGGTTTTTGTAAAAGTTTACTTCGACCTGTAAGGTTTACCATTGAAAAAAGCATACTTCCACACATTTTGAAAGCAGTGTTGTAACAGCTTTTGTTCCTCTGACATATGAATGAGAAAATGCCAACAAGAGACTATACCTTTACGGTGATTTGACGTTTAAATATGAAATTAGCTTGTTTAGATACTGTCTGCATTTTTTTTCCTTAACCCACAGTTTTTAACAAATTACAAAAAATCAAATATTGGTGACTCTTGCATATCACTGCCTTTTTGTTCAAATGCCTTACAATGATATTTTGCAAACACAAGGCATATAACAAATGTTCTCAGCATTCACTAAGAAATCAGCCACAGGTGCTTGCAATAAACTAGGCCTTAAATTCCTCTACGTCACTAACATAACTTGCTTTTCGCACTTTGCATTTTGCTGTCATTAAGCTTCATGGGTAGTTTTCCATGGATTAGAGAGTAGTAAAGGCTCTCCCTTACATGATTTCCCGACATTTTCCCATCTCCACCCCTTCTTGCCCAACTACAAATCACTCCACAAAAATGTCAGCACCACTAATAGCACAGTCAGTTCTCCTTCACTGGGTCAAACATTCTCAGACAAAGTTAATAAAGACATGAGGGCAATCTTACCCATGTAAAATTTGTGGTAGTCACTGGCACTTGATCAGCTAACTTGGCAGCACTGGTAAGGAGACCATTTTAGCAGAACAGCCTGTTAACACCAGCAATTAAGCTCAAAAGATGTGCTGAGGTTCAGTATTCAAATAAATGAAAATGCCATTTTCCTAAGAGGAAATATTATAGCAATAGTTTTTACTATCAGCATAAAATAGTAATTTCTGTGCAGCACAGAAAAAAGTTATGTTCTACTGATTTTTCAGCTTGAGTAGTGTTTTTGTGTATTCAGGCAGGTGATAGTTCTCACAGCTCAGTCCTGTGAAAAGCACACCCTGACCTTTCACTGCCCATAGAAAACACTTGCCATTTCACACATTAAACAATACAGATCCCTTTTTTCCCAGCAGCAGAAAAAGAAGTGTGTCCAGGAGAAAACAGTCTAACATTTGAGTTACCTGCCCTTTCTTTATTGTTGGAACGAGCAATAGAAGCCTGTTCTTACAATGCTTGAATGTTTTCTGTGAGGGAAAGACATTGACCTATAATATTGTGTCCATACTAGAGTGGATGGCAGCACTCCACACTGAGGGAACAGTGCAGTACGTCCTGAGATGAGGTACAGGGTACAGTGCCACTTGCTGAATGAGAAGCAGCCAAGGGAGGGTGACAGAAGGCACAGAATAAAACAGCACGTCTTGTGAGAATATTGTCCATGTTCCAAACATGTCATCTCTACCCTCCTCTAGAAGTCCTGATGTCACAATATGTCCTCAAACCTGCTGTCCTAAACTAATAGTTTCTCAAAAAATTATTCAAAGTAATTTCTTGTAATAAAACTGTATATATTGGAGTTTTACTTAAGAACTTCTAGGTACACAAAAAAGACATCAACAGAAATACTCTTTCTAGAGTATTAGATTTAATAGAAGAAAGCATATGAAATGCCCAAACGTTTGAACTGTTTGATCCAGTTTGAGCTCCTTGGGAACTTCTGGAAAAACACATTTAAACTCTTGGAGGTTTCATATCTTGAGTCAAGATTTGCTGTCTGTGTGAATAGCACATTGGCACCACGACTGTGGAAGGCCTGGCTTTACTGGAGCATAAGCTTTACAGATGGTGAGACAGGTACGGTTTTGCAGGACCCATCAGCACAAGAATGCTTTTCTTTCAAACTTCACAATCAACAGTGAAAAATACTCATGAGGGCAGGTACCAAGATGAACTTCTGCACATAGTTTTCAATCTGTTTGATGCAACAAGGAGTGAAAATGCACAAAGATAAAAAAACTTTGAGACATCCAGTAAAAAGAGAATTGAGGGTTTTTTCCCTTTTTGCCCATTAGTGTCCTATCTCATCACATCTTTTCCAGTAATCACGTTTTCCAGCCTTTGATTTATTGATCAAGAGCTGATGAGTTAATAAATTCCATGGACATTCTTTTACTCCTTGCAGGAGGAAACTTAAAACAAATTTACTCCTCCCTTAAAGTATTATATTTAGAACTCTTGTTCCAGATTTGCCCTGAAGACAATCAAAACCTCTTTACAAAAATCGTGTGTGTGATGTTAGTGAGGTGTAGATTCTTTAAGTCATAAAAGCAAAAATTGTGACCAAGATCATATTTGCATAGATCAAATAAAATTTAGGCTCCCAGGTGATGGATAGATGTACTTGCGTATACTGGCCAGAAAAATTCCTAAATCCATTTTTAAGAATAATTTTGTGAAATGCTCAAGATAATAAACAGCCCAGAAAGCCAACTGTATCCTGGGCTGCACCAAAAGCAGTGCAGCCACCAAGGTGAGGACTCTTCCCCTCTACTCTGCTCTAGTGAGACTCCATCTGGAATGCTGCATCCAGCTCTGGGGGCCTGAATTGAAGAGCAGTCCTATCAGAAATGGGAGATTGTCCAGAGGAAGGCCAGGAAGATGGTCTTAGGGGTGGAGCTGTTCTCCTATGAAGACAGAGTTGGGGAGGTTCAGCCTGGTGAAAAGAAGACTCAAGGGAGACCTTCCAGCACCTTCCAGCACTTAAAGGGGTACTGGAAAGTAAGAGAGCTGGGAAGGGACTATTAAGGGCATGTAGTGACAGGACAAGGGGGAATGGTTTCAAACTGAAGGACCGTAGTTTCAGATTAGATTCTAGAAAGAAATTCTTTCCTGTGAGGGTGGTAAGGCACTGGAACAAGTTGGCCAGAGTAGCTGTCAATACTGCTTCCCTGGAGTTGTTTAAGGTCGGGTTGGTTGGGGCTTTAAGCAACCTGGTCTAGTAGATGGTGTCCCTGCACAGAGCAGGGGGATTGGAATTAGGTGATTAGTTTTGTGTAAGGTCCCTTCCTACACAAACCAGTCTATCCTTCTATAATCTGGCAACATCATCTTTGTTTTTTCAATGCAGTAACAGAAGAAAAAAACATCAACAAAACAATGCTAAAAGAAGCTTATACATGTTAATCCAGTTAATAAAAACTTGTCTTCACAATAAGCCAAAGGTAAATGCTAAAGTCTATAATTCTACTTTCACTGAGATGACTACAACAGAAGTTTGATCATTAAGTTCTCAGAGACAGGATTTGACTTGACCTACATAATTCTGAGTAATGGTATTACTTGTTAAATAAAACAGTATATAAAGAAAACAAATAATAATCACATTTCAGTAAAATAAAATTCAGTTTCTCTTTATTCAAGATGAAGAAGAGGTTGAGGGGGAGAAGGCAGTGTGGAAACCAAGAGAGCCATGCCATGAAAGCCATGCAGCTGAACAAAAAGAGATGCAACAACTAGATTTATGAAAGTTTCAGCAGTTTCTTAAAGGTAATTCTAACCCTTACTGAATTGAGAACCCAAGTAACATTTTTAAAATTTATTAAATTTACGTAACAGTCATCTAGAAGAGAAACTGTTCTTCAGCATTTCAGTAGAGGCCATGACAACACTTTAAACATCACAGAGGACACAACTTAATGCCTACATTTTAATATTTATTAAGATCCCCTTTTGTAATTGCATATACACTTTCAATAAAAATTAATATACCTATTCTGCCTTTTTGTTGAAAAAAATACGCATATTGCAATGAGGAATGAGGCACAGCAGAGTGGACATCTCAAACAACCTGCAGTAATTCAGAAAATTACACAATGGCACAAGTCTGAATACCTTTCCCTTTGCCCTGGGATGATACAGCTAAAAAAGACAACTGGTGTTTGCTAAGAAATGGTGAAATCCGTTCATGACTGTATGGAGAAAGTTTAAGGAAAAAAAACCAATTTACTGACTAGAATAGGGAAATATAGAAAATATATTGACTAGAACAGGGAACTATAGAGAATCATGCTGTCATTACAAGTGGAGACAACAAGGGAGGTGGTAGAAAGGTCCCACGTTGACTTTTGAACATTTCAGCTCTTGTGTTAAGGCTTTCAGTAAGCAGGGAAGATCAAAATATTTTATACTCTACAAGAAAAATGCTATTTGGGGGGAATTCTTATGTTTTCCAAAACATGAGCTACTTAACCACAAATATGCATATTTAAAATAAATCTTTCAACACTAATGATTAAATTGCTCAAGTGTTATTGAAGAGCCAGATAGGATTTGAGAATCAGCATTTGTTGACAAAATAAATATAAGAAATATTAAAAAAGAGACAAAAGAAAATACACAGAATCAGGTAAATTGAAAAGCTACACAAATGGAAACGTACAAAGTACACACAAGAGGTATTGTAAGTGAAAGTCGCAGCAGATACTCTGTAAATGCTGGGGATAGAGAAGAGACCACAAACTAATCATGAAAATAATGAGGCTATTAATTGAACTATCATGCATAAGATAAAAGTGACAGATTAAAAACAAATAGAGAATGGTACTCAAGGCATTTAAAAACACTACTTATCTAAGGCAAAGTATGTAAGTTTGGCATGATAACCTGAGTTCATACTCTTGGTACATGCTTGGTGTACAAACAAGTGGAGTAACACAATCATTGTAATATTTTAGAATTCTGTTTCAATTTACAATTTACAGGGAAAATTGCAAGATTACATGTATTTCGTAACCCACTAAATGGTTACTCAACACCAATGCAAGACTTACAGTAAATGAAAGATCTGCAACTAAGGGTTAGCATGCTAGTTGTTTAAGATTTTACAATAATGGAACCATTTGGGTATCTCAAGCATTACCAGCAACATCAGAATTCTATCCTGTAGCTATAAATATTCTAAACTATTGCTTAGAAATCATACTTTGGCAGCAGGTACTTTCTATATGTACCAGATGTTTTGCAGACTTTGATACTGGAATTTATGGAAGCCTTCATGTAACACTGTACTGCTTCATGTACTTTCTATATCAACTGCAGTAAACAGCCACTCAACAATACTATAACTACTACATCTAAGAAGCAAATAGAATTGCAGACATTCAAACTATCAAAATTCTGCTGTCTGGGTATGAAACAAAACAGTTTCATTGGGTAAGAAAAGTTAATAAAAGCAACTGTGACATACTTATTATTTAATATAAATCTGACTTCATTAGTCACTTGCTTAGCACACAATATTGTGTAATTCAAGGCATTTATTTTTGGTATGCAACAGTGCACTTATAACCCCATCAACTCCTCCTTGATTTACAAGACTGTAAGTAACTTCTATTTAAAATAATAGGCTTTCATGAATATTTTTTAGTGCAGAGAAATATTAATTCTCCCCATTACACATTTTTGTAAACTGTTATATTTTCTGTGAGTACAGACAGAGGTGCTGCAATACTTCCTTAGGTAGAATATAAAAAAGCTTACACTAAAAGCAGTACTGTATTGTAAATCAATCACGACCTGGTCCATTCACTTACAAAAAGAAAGTAATATTGTCAAATAAGCAGCCTCTACTGTGATCATCTAAATTCAACTTCTCTGATCAGTATCCTCCTTCCTATATTTTGAGTTGTAACACTGATAAACAGTTCCTTTGACAGAGAAATTTGTATTTCAATACAGCCTCAAGTCACATTAAAATCAAGAAATAAACTAAGTACTGATTTTCAGAATCAAATCAAAACCAAAACATTTGCTCTGAATAGTATCATAAGAATTATTCCAGAGTTCAATTTCAATATCAAATGTTAAGACAAATTCACTTAAGCTGCTTCTATAAAAAATGAAATCTGGAACCTTATATTAAAAAAAACCAGAAAACCAAGCCCAAACTTGGCAGAATCTTTTTTCATCATTACGTATTTTTTTAACTTAACATCATGTAGTTCAGTGATATAGCCATATACTGTTGTGACCATAGTAAACAATGTGATAAATCTTCCTTCCTTCTTGTTTTTGCTTTTGTTGCTGATATTCAAATAGTTCTTCTGGTTCAAGAGGAATTAAAAGGTAGCTGTTCAGTGTTCTTCATATCTTGGTGTTTTTTCATTCATTACAATTTTGGCTGATTCTCTCTCACTTCTTCTAGTTTAGAAAGGATCCACTGTGTGAAGAAAAAGAAACAATAAGTCTTTCTGTGGTAAAAACCAGTGACATGGAAATCTAGAGTAGGACATGTAGTTATACAAAGGGAGTGCCATAAGAAGTGTGCATAATGTTTTGCAGGAAGATGAATGGATTGTTACAAATCAATCTGTTACTGGATCAGATTCTACCTCCTCATATCGACAGACCAGTTAGTTGGTTTTGTTAGGTTCCTGAGCCTTTCTAGGAAAACACACAAACTAGTATTTTTAAGAAAAGTGTACTCAATTTTTTCAGCTTTCTTTTCCTTACTTAAGACTTATGGCATACATAATATGATGTGCTAATTTGACTTTTAGAATTGTTTCTGATTTAGCTGGGGCATAGATAGGATCCCCTTCCCAGAAAGACTACTGGACCTCAACACTGCCTGCCCCTGTTCCACCGCAGCCAAAAAAAAAAAAAAAAGAGAACCTCAGTACCTCCAAAGATTACAGGCGAGTCAAATTCAATATGAGGCCCCTACCTTTCTGAAGTAAGAGTCAAGTGTTATCACTAAGCTGTGGTTAGAAAGTGCCTCTATAAAGACAAAGGCAACTTAAATTGATGAGAAGAGGCAAAAGCAACTTAAACTAATGACAGGATGCAACTTCCACAACCTGTTTCAGACCATGATCCCAGGGAACCATATCCCACTGGAATATATACAAGACTATTCTATTGTTTGTGAAAATTATTAGCTGCACTAATAAAAACAAGGCAGGACCTTCACAACTCAGAATTCTGGTAGCAGGCCTGAAACACTCCTATTTCTCCACTGTAGTCAAAACTAATGATGCCAAAAGGAAGAGAAAATCTGTATAATAATAGCAGCAATATCATATATCAAATAGAGAATTTGTATTTTTATCAAGGATTTTCTTCATTCTTCAACCAAAACTGCATTTTGAGGAACAGAGCAATAACACCCAACTCCTGGAATAAAACTAGGAGCCATTTACAAATATTTTTGTTCTATTAAAATGTACTATTTTAATTCACATCCTAGATTGTTTAGGTTCTGTTAACAGTACTGTTAAATCAGTCTTTAGACAGACAGTTATAATTTCAAAGATTTATCTGTGGACAAGCTTGATGTTGAAATTGAGTATTTTTGAAATTCAGTACTGACTAGGTCATTGATATTTCTATCTCTATAATGCATACGTGGAAATACTGAATTTTAAATATATATAATAGTTTCAGGTTAAGAATATTTGTTTTACTTTTTAAGCCAAATTTAGCACAGTATAATTTTAACAGTATTTTGACTTTACCTTAGCATCCTCCGGACTTCTAAAATTAATAATTTTTCCAAATTCTTTGGCATGGAACACTGACTTAACTCGTTCCTAAAAAAAAACCCCAAAACAGTAATTCAGAATTGAAGTTAAGTTTCTTCAGACTTTAAAACTAAGAAAGTATTTACTAATAAGACAGATATGATGGTTCAGACAGCCACGTGTACCCATTACACTAACCTGAGTATGTTCTCATCGCATGCACATACCCTGAGAAACATTTTCTGCATGAAAGCACAGTGGAGTGGAACACTCCAGCAGTAACAGACTTCCCTTTTTACCATGGAGTCCCTGGAGAAGGGACTATAAAAGTGCGTAGGAATGGAAGGCAGATAATGGAGTGTGTGTGGTAACAAAATCCATTACTCCCTAAGGCTTTAATTTTTCATTCTTCTCCAAGTCATTACTTGAGTGGACATTCTACCAATACTGACTTGGAAGCAGTGGTCTTAGGTAGTGAAAACAGCAACTTTGGCTTCATAAAGAAAAACATAAGGAGTTATTTGCAAAATACAGTTTTTAACCACAGATTTCAGTAAAGAGCATACTGCAGACATGTGAATGGATTCTGAAATGACTGCTGCGTAGGGGTAAAGATGGATGTGTTATTCAGCATTGTCTGAAATGGCAGAAACGCTAAAAATTATTTCATCCTGTAAAAGTTCACTTGCAGTTAGAAATCCAGTTTGGAGGATTCCAAACCAATATGGCTCTGCCTTTCATGCTCTCTGCAACAGAAACAAATAATCTGAGTGAAAAACTGAATTACTTCGTATACTTTAAAGACTGTCCTGACAACCAATATGTGTAATTACACATGTGAAGCTTATTAAAACCAGAAACAAAATACTGTCAGGTAAATTTATTGATTGAAATTAAAATCAGTTACCATTCAACAAGAATTTAAGAAATATTTTTAAGGAACTGCCTCTGTAAGTAAACTCACTCATTGGTGGTCATCTTTCTCCTTCTGTCTTTTGCAATTCTACCAGGGAAAGAAAATTTTAGGATTTTTTTCAAAGCAAAAATTGAAACTAAGAGCAACATTCTTCAACTTGTATTGAAAGGGATAAATATATGTCATTGTGGGTTTTTTTAAAATATGAAAACCTTACTGTATTTTTGAAAAATTTGATTACTAGCAAATGAAAAAAAAAAAAATCTTTGAAGCATAGCACATGCCATATAGCCACTCTGCTATATTTGAAAAGGATTGCAACAATGTAGAAGTACACATATTGGCATATTTCCACAGTGTCAGAGAGCATAATAAAAATATTCTGCAATCTTCTGAGCCTTTTTTGTATCACCATTTTCCAAACTATAAATAGATCATGAACTGGTGCCTACCAACAAAAAATTCCCAGGGCTCAAGGAATTTCATCTGCAAACGCTAAGTCACCATTCTACTTAGAAGAGTCAGAAGCTAGTTTATCTGAGTTTGCCCATGCCAAATTTCAACTCCCTTCTCTCAGTGTATCTCAACTACAAAGGAGGTCAAGAATTCAAAGGAGAGAGAGCAGAAATTCAAAGTTCAATTTTATAAGCAGGTAACACAAAAAGACAACAAAACATGGCAAGGGTAACGTACCTTGGCTTCAATGCGCAATCTTCGACCATCAACAATGAATGGTTCTTTGGTAAATTCATCATAAGTGTACTGCCATTCACATATCAGCTGTCCAAATGTCCCTTTTGTCACAAATAACACACCACTAGGCAACAGAAAACAAGAGTAATGATTTAAAATTTAGTGTAAAAATACTGAAAAGTTATCATGTTACCCTTGCTCTAGTGAATTCCCTTGTTGTTGCAAAACAGTTCTCACATACATATACATATAACAACTCTATAACAACTATACAGCACACTTTCCAAAAGAGTCAATTTTGAACCTTTCTCTAACTTATTTAAAATACTGTCTTTCATAGCAAAACTGTAACACTACATCAAGCTGTATTTCTACAAAAAGTTGTACATAAATTTTTTGAGAAGAATGCCTGATACTCCACTATTAGACATTGACTCTGCTTTGGTGTTACCCTTTTTTCCCTTCATTATGCCAATTTATAAGTGAACCCCACAGTTCAGTTGACTTCACCCTAACAAGGTTTATAAGAAATCCTTCTCAGCTAAAGAAATCAAAAAAACAACATTTCCTTCTTAAATACGAGAGAAATAACAATGCCACAGTTGAAGATAATTAACAGCACATTAGGCATGCCTTCCCAATTATTTTATCTACATAAATGATGATAGTGCTGTTACTGATCAGCAACTATTAAGGCATGTACATTTTGATGATTGTTTTAAGCACATATTATTCAGAGTCAAAACTGTTTACCTTTTGGTTACCATTAACAGATCTGTACTGTTGACCATAGCATGTGCAATATATCTGAGTTTTGCAAATCTTCCATTTTCGATTTTCTAGAAGAGAGAAAAGTTTTATAGCTTTGAATATGTTAGTAAATTAATGTACTAATTTTGTGCTTAAAATGTATTTATGCTCCAAAAGTATAAATTATAACAAAATACAATGGACATACTTTAAGGCTACTTTCATACAGTCAGAATATAACTAACAGATCTGTGACAGCTAATATTTATAATTTCGTAGAATTACACGGTTCCTGTTAATACAGCTCTGCAAATAAAAATCAATCCTAAACAAAACTGGCAAAGAAAAATATAATTTCTCAAAACATTTCATGACTCATTTTTTTACACATTTTTTATATACTCTCAACTCACACTAACTAATACAGTTGTGAGACAACAAATGATAAGGATTCCTTTACTAATTTATGTCAAGTCACTTCCAAAACATTGAGTAATTAACTCTGAGAATAAATCTATGCCTACCTGTATATAAACCCCACTATCATGTAGACAGCAGAACTTATAATAATGTACTTAAGGTAATGCTTAGCATTCTTCCATATTCATTTTCTTCCCTGTGAACTTCACATTTTCCTACAATTGCTGTAAATACTGTAGCAGAATACTTTTTAATGGGTAATAGATTTTAAATATTGATGACAGCAGATTATTTTATAAAAACAGACGCTCCCCATAACTCTAATGTGACTTGGCAAACATTGGATTTCTGATTTTCAGAGCTATGAGTGATTAGATTAGTGGTTTAATTAATATTGCTGCATCTTAGTTGGGAATAGCAACATGACTGCTTGCATACTTCCCATCTGTTACAACTTACAAGCAAAACCAGATTAGTATAAACCAGTATGATTCATTACAGCCTTAACTACAAGCATATTCCTTCAGATATGTATGCCAATATTTATAAATTTATAAATATGTAGGATAGTTTTCAGAGCAGCTGAAATAGCAAAACCATTTAATAAGTGTTCATCAACACAGTAAAGTGATAAAGACATTTAATTAGGTGTATCCTTCAAATGTGGCTGCATGGATAATGCCACTTGCCCAAACATATATTTTGAAAATAATGTCTTCCCCAAACATGCCGATTCTTCAGTGACTAAAATGAATGAATGTTTGAGTAACAGCTTCACCTAAACAGAGCTTTCCAGAAAGCTCTCAGCTCAAATAATTTTTCTTTTCCCAGCTCTGCTGGGCTATAAAAATCACCACTATTTATCATGTGCCTACTTACATAAGTCACCACTTGTATTTATTTCTGCAAGAGTTAGTGTCAGGTGCAGGTTGAATTCAGCAAGAAGAATGGCATAAGAAAGGAGGAACTAAGGGCTTGGAAAAGTTGTTATTTTTTTGTTATGCAAGCTTTATCTAGGGCTTGCTATGCCTCTGAACTGAGTCTTTCTCTGCCTTTCATATTTAGGTCCAAGCTTCTATCTAATAAGTAAATAATCCTCTCTCAGCAAAAAATCCTCTCTAAGGTAGCCTCTAAAACATTTCTGCACACAACATGTTGGATGATTAGAAGACATAGGAGGTTGTACAGACAGACAGGATGGATAGGATACCTGATCCAGATACCAGGCTACTGGACTAGGTCTATGTCCTGATGGATATAGACCACTTGCTAGTGGACTAGCAAGTTTTTAGTGTCTAGCAATTTTCTAGAGGTCTAGCAACACAGAAATGGAGGAGAAAGCTGATCGGAATTTAAAGAAATAGCATGCGTGGAAAGAGCAAGGGTGCTCCAGTAAAGGTGAAAAATACACAGTTGAGCTTAACTGCAAGATACTGTGACAATGACATCAATTTCTCTTACTGACCCAACACACAAATATCGCACAGCATGACCAATACCTGTGTTCTATTAGAAGCAAGTACAGGGGAGAAGCATTTGGCAACTTAGCCTTATTAGGTTGGAGGGGATATTTCCTCTTCAAGAAGGTAAATTTCTTGTGCTATGCATGGCATTGAGGTAAGTCTTTCAATTCAAATACTAAGGAGGACTCAGGAGAAGGGTATTACCTCTTTTTGTCTTTTCATTAGCTTGCTAGGTAATTTTCAACTAATCATGTCAACCTGCTGTAACTTACTTACCTTACTGATAATAACTGAGAATTGTGAAAATTATTATGGAAGGACAGTATTTAACTATCACACAGGTGACAATCCTAAGCAAAAGCTATTTAAATGTCCAGCAAATTCCACAAAAAGTTTCATTCTACTAGGATTCCCAAACATGTGATTTGCAGAGCACAAAAAACATTGCTGGCATGAGCTAACTAGTCCTCATTGTTATTTATGAGTCAAAGATCATAAGCTCAGTTCATTTTTATTCTACAGTTTTGTAGACAAAAGAAGTTAATTGGGAAACAAAACACAAGAAAATATTGCACAGGCTATTTGCAAAGGGAACACTTGTATCTCTGCCAATGAGGAGCAGTAACTACTTCTAAATTTTCTGCCTTTGAATTTTTCTACCCTTCACTTACAGTCTTCATCCCTTTAAGCATTAGACTTATATCTATTTATTGGGAAATGCATTATAGAGGGATACATCAATTTTCTGCTGATAATTCTTATAGCAAGGTCACAATTGCACTGTTACCAAAGTGCCTTATACAGCTCAAACATAAAAGGATATATAATTGATCCCTCAATATAGATGCATAAATAGTTTTTAAAAATTTTATGGTATTTAGCTAATGTTTGGAGAAAGACAGCAGCTTGGACCATTGTTTGGTGATGCAAAACTATAGAAGTTAACATTGATCAGTCATTCTCTGTTCACTATTAGTTTCACCATTGAAACACCATTTTTTTAAAACAACATCTGCATTTCAAATTAAAAGCATTTTAAATAACCTGATTAAGAGTATATACGAGGCTATTGGAAAAAAAAAAGAAAAAGACACTCCAGCAGCTGTTACGTGTAAAGTAACACAAGCACAGATCCCTTCCTTTGCAAATTCTTACCTGTAGTACAACTGCTTAGATGCCACTGCAATAATCTAACAGCAAATGTGATCATTTATGGATGGATATACAAATATGTTCAATGTCTTAAGTGGCATCCCTGCATTTGGAGAGATTCCTAATCACAGCACATGCTCCTAATTTAATGAGAAACAAGCACAGAGGGCTTCGGCAAGGTTAGAAATGAAACAGAGCAGACTGTTAAGTAGTGGAGACAAAATTTAAGATCTACAATCCTTCTGGTAATAGTTCTAAAAAATACTGGAGTCATGTGTGATACTAAAGTCTGAATGCTTGATATCCTTCTTGAACTCATCTCAACTGAAACAGGACGTACAAAAATAGTGCAAAGGCTTTTAATGCTTTAAAGTGGTTATAAATCTGTTGTTCTGTATGTTGAGGTTAACTTCAGGGTTTCAACTGAATTATATATTGCCAGTGTATTTCCTTATGAACTGGCTACAGTACAAATGTGTGAGTTCTGAAGGCAATCCACTGTTGTTGCTAGAAACTCCAACCCTGAATGCATCTTTCAGCTCAAATCATAAGGTAACTTCTTCAAAAGCTGTAGAATTGCTGACTTCAGCAGGCTAACCTGCCATAATTACATATCCAATCTTCCCCACAGAAATGTTTAATAGTTCTAAGCAGTTCCCAGGTGACTTGTTAGATGAAGCTAGAACATATGTGAAAAAAGGGCAAAAACGGTTATGGAAAGCAAAAGTAACATGTAAAGCATTTTTTTTTGTGCCATAAAAAAATTATCTCCTCATCCTTTATGAATAAAAATTGACATTTATCCTTTACTACCTATTTCCTCATTCCAGTTATCCAATGTGCAGTGTCATTCTACAAAAACCAAAGCTTTTGTCCATGATGTGTTAGTGCCTGAATTCAAAATTCCATTCAGCCATGTTGAACAGCAACTCTGAAACCAATATAGTTTTATTAAAATCAACAGAAATTTGTGGTCAAGATTAACATTTAAATCTAAGGCCACAGTAAGCGGGACAATAAAAAGTAGGACAGCAGCTTTCTTTCAGTACACAAAATTTCTACACTTCACAGTAGAAATAAAAGTTGCCTAAGCTGACTGGCAGAATTATCTTGGTCAATTTTTGATCCAAACACACAAGAGAATTTGTCTGATAAGCTGAATGGAGAAACCATACTGATCCACACTTTCATTCTGATGACAACATATAGAGGTTCTGTTTCCTGCCAATATAATCAAACCTCTTTGATCCTTCTGGTAATAGTGTGGCATTTGAAGCATGATTACTGCATCAGCAGGAAAATGGAAGAATATTGCATTCATGCTTCCATCACAGTCAAGCTAAAATGAAACTGAGTCATGCAAGCTTTCATACTCCTCTGAAACAACTGGTGTTAGCTGGTTTCAGGCAGCTTCCTGGAAATATATATATCTTCTATTTAGGGTTGTGCAATGGCTATGTAGTGGTATCCAAATGTTGTGCATTTAGGCGGTGTGGATCCTGCTTCTTCCTTTAAACTAGACAGAGCAGGTTTTCCAAAGGAGGACGGATGAGAGCTGTGACTCAGTTAAGGGAGTAGCAAACTAGATGGCATGCATGAATGCCTGGCAAGGGTCAGGACAATGTCAAATAAAAATGAAATTACTTCGAACTTTGGAAAATTTCTCCCAATAATTTTAGGAAATGAAACCCCAGTTTTAAGGCACTTCATAATATGGATGCTTATGTTTTGATTTGAACCCAAGCTCAAGATGAGTGAGGGAAGGAGAGGAAGGAATAGTAATGACACACTTTTTCCTACTCCTCAGATGTTCTTCCTGGCAGACTGAGACTTGTTTTCTACAAGTTTACACAGCAACCTCACACAACACAGTGAAAGTGTCCTCACAAACTCACACGCTATAAAAGCAAATAGAAATAATTTAAATTTATTTTGGTTTTGGGTAGACATTAAGCTGTGACACAGAGAACCACTGATTTCATCGTGCAATGGTTAATTACTTATCTTCATAAGCACAAAACTAGTCTTTGAGCTTTATTCTCTGGTAGGGCAAAGATCTGGCAGGTCTAAAGCTTCTGTAAACGACTAATAGCAAATGCATATTAAATGATCACAGAAACTGCCTAAAGTATCCCCTTGCACTGGCTTGAGTCTACAGAGCCTCTTGAAAAAATAAGACCACCACAGAACTCTGAGCAAAAGGGATGTACTGGATGACATCAAAGATAAAGAGCACAGATAATTATTCACCTCAGCAAGGAGGAAACATATACATTTCAGTTACTGTTATACAAGTCACTAAAAGAGAAAAATAGAACTCTTGAGAAAAGCTGAATCATCAGCTTGTTCTGTTGGCAACTGTTGCAGCCATGAGCAGAAAATGTAGTAATGTGAGACAAAAGGATGGCACAGTAATAGACTTCAAACTCAATTCAGCAGTGGAAAAGGGGTGGGTAGGGGAAATCATGCAGCCAGAAGTTAAATTGTTAAAACACATTCAACTGAAGGAAAGAACCAAAACTGAAAAAATTGTCTCTATTTTTTGCTGTTACTTTAAGTCCCTAATGAAAATAATCTCTACATGGTTTTCTGGTTGGCTGGTTGCTTGGTTTGGTTTTGAGTTGGTTTAGCTATTAGTTTTCACAGCTTTTTGTTTCATGACATAGAGAGAAATTAAATACTAATATCCCAGGTTATATAAGTTTTTGTTATCCCAAATCCCCAAATCCAAATTATTTATTTTTTCAATGTATATTCAGACAATTCTAGACTCAAGAGAGAAGCAAAATACTTATACAAAATGAATATTTTTTTATTAACATAAAAACTTCAAAAACACAACTATATTCCATCAAAGAGACAGAATAAAGTATAGAATTTTATTTGCCAACTACACTAGCAAATTTTTCTACTCTTTTGTTGGGTTGTTTTTTGGTTTTTTTTGTTAGCATTCTACAACCTTTTGATCTACTGACCAAAGAAAGGACTCTTCAGCTCTATTGCAGTGTAACTTGAATTAGCAATATCTGACCCGGGAGTACTACCATTCATGCTAAATTTTACTTCCACATTCTGTAAAAATTAGTAGAACTTTAAGATAAAACATTTTAAAAGTTAGGTCAACTTTTAGAGAAAAAAATTATTAAAACTATTACATTTCTAAAACTGTTTTAGAACGAGGAAGAAATATAGTTTTTTATAAAATTGACATGCATTGTCTAGTAAGACTGGTTATTACAGAAAAAACCCACAATTTTATAGGATAAAAAAATAATCGCATTAAAACAGCACAAAAGAGAAGGAAAACCTTAGGTTAACACTATTTCAAATTCGCAATACGCAGTAAAGTTAATAAAATGTCACAGTAACCTTTCCATAAAGTTGTATCTAACAATTTCCTCAACTTTTAGACATGACGTGTCTTTTTTGGGGATTGAAGATCAAAATGATTTCCTATGTTCTTCAAAGAAATACAGGAGATGCACTTGTACCCAAACATTCGAAATCCTTCCCACTATGTTTCAGGCAGTAACACATGGCAATACAGTCTTTCATCTATTACTGCAAGGCATCTTTTTGAGGTGACAGTATTACAGAACAAATAGAAACACATGGCCTGTAGCAATCATAAACATCAGTAATTTCAGCTAAAACCAGCTCTCAAATTTAGTTGTCCCCTCCTTCATCTGTGAGATTAAAGGCAAAGGGTAATTGCCCAAGAGATCAGACTGTACAGCACTTTTTGAATGCACAGTCAGAATAAGCAGTCTTAATGCTTTTTAATGGTTCTCCCCTCAGAATTTTGATAATTTGAAGCCAACAGACAACGAAGGAAATGACATGACTTTGGTAAATATACAAACATTTCAGAAGCTCTTATTGCTTTAGAGCAATTCTAACTGTTCAGATGTTGGCAGAAGAATTAATTATCACTACAATACTTAATGATACAGAAATACCTATTGCCAGTTGTCTTTAAAGTCCAACACAACTCTAAATTTAGTAACGAACCACAAAAAAGAATGAGAAAACTGTGAGAGCATTCAAGTGAATACAGAATAAATAATTTTTAAAGAAGCAAGTAACTTGTAAAGGTATTTTGTATGATTTATAATATAGAATTGTAGTGGATCAGTGTTCCCTACCACCTCCCATATCTAGGTAAATAAAAAACCAAATACTTTTGCATGTTACATATGTTTTACTACACAAAGTCTTATAAAAATACTGTTATTTTTTTCTACCTGTCTGATTTTTACATGGTGTTTAGTTCTGGGGTGGATTTTTTACCTTTTTGTTGCTACAAAAACAAAAATATTGTTTTAAGAACCAAATAATTTATAGTCAGAATAAAAAAATAACTAAATAACATTATTTCACACATCTAAGGATACCGCAACATAAACAAAATATTTAAAAATTATGGTAAAACAAATGATAAATGAAAAATTAAAGTTTTATGTTAAATGTTCCTTGAAAAATGTATGTATTTTATCTTTTAAATACCTTCATAAGCCATTTAGTGTTTTCACAGTATCTAGTTCGAGGAAACATGAAAAACAATGTTGAAACAGAACAGATGAATCCATTTTAGATATACTTTAGACATATTTATTTTTAAGAAGAAAAGCAGACAAAATACTTTTGAAATATTTGAATAAAACAGTCAAACAGCATTTCAACACCAATAATGACTGTACAACTCAGTAAAGTTTTGCTAAACACATTTAAAAGCAATCCAACTACTAAATTATAAATAAACCCTGTCGAACACTTATTTAAATGCAAAAACATCAAACAGTTGATAGAAATACATCTGGAAATAAACTCTTAAGTCACAGTATCACTCATTTTCTTCATAGTACTCAATACTGTTTTACCTAATGTCCAGTTTCATCTGTAAGACTGTTTTTATTACATTCTTTGCTCCTTTGCCTAGCACTCATCACCATACAGTTTATTATCCCCACATTTTTATTCACAGTTTTAAAAATAAGAATTTAGTAGCACAGAATCTCAACATCTCTGTGGGAATTATAGCAGCAACATATAAAGGTTAAAAGTCAAAAGAATGTGACAAAGGCCATGTATATCTGTTACAATCCACATCCACATTATCCTAACTGTCATCATCATCACTACTACTGTGAGTCATAGTCCACTCTTTGTAGGCCTGCCTTTTCTGAAAGCATGGTAAGGGAAGAAGAAAGCAGAAGTATTAGTTTAGAAGTACTAGTTTGTCTGGAAAGTTTGTTAACTAAAGCGAAATAAAACCCCAGAAAACAAATACTGAAGTGACATCCTAGTTTAGGATGCAGTATGAGTGCATGAAATAACCTATATCGTATTTCCTTTAATCAGCATATTCAATCTCTAAATTGCTAAAAGAAGTTTTATTCCAACCTAACCCAGTAATCTGTTGAAAAGCTACAATACAGTGACTGAAGTGGGACCAGTCATCCGACCTGCACACAAAGAAACAATGCAAAAGGGGAGAACAATCTTTTTCCCCACAAGAAACTACTACTCTATTCAAACTGTTTCAAATAGGGAACTTGCAATCCACTGAGTTCCATGCAAAACAAAGTAACAGCTCTAGAATCACAAACCCTAAGAACCAAAAACATTAGTATGCTTGAGAGTTCAATTAAGATTAAGACACCTAACATTCTATAGCAGAATTTAATGTGTGGGAAAAAAGAATACTACTTTCTGATTTGACTGTCTACAGGGAGAATTATAACCCTGCTTGGAGCTTTGAAAACATTTCTTCAAGAGCAGTTCTGCCTTAGAACCACTACCAGTGAAAACTGATATGAAACAACAATTTTTCAAGTTCAGTTATTTTCAAATGGTGGTTGCCATCACAAAATATGAAAGACATCACACAGGGCTGCGCTTCAATGTTTTTCTAAGTTGTATAATGGAAGGTGGTGGTACTATACTAGACCATACAACACCGAAAAATTAGAATTACGTATTATATTGCAAAATTTTGTAAAGGCTTCTCAGGGAAAAAAACAAAATACAAACGTACAAATTTAAGAAGCAAGAGCAGTGTACAGTAATTAGAGAAGTCTGCACATTAGAGTTGACTCTGTTGTTTGCAAGCCTTTGTTTTAGTGGTACATTTCAAAACAGAAAAGGGGATGCTTTGAAATTTATTTTCTTACTAAAACGACAAAGATTAGTAACAAATTTATGCTGTTCATCAGTAGTAGCTTCTAACTATCCTCTAGTTAAGGCAAAACTGATTTATGGCACTAGCTTTAAATTGGAGAGCACAAGTTAAAGCTATTTCCTTAGAAGAAAGGCAGAGATGCATAATATCAAAGACCTTTCATAGTCTGCTGAACTGATCACCTGTGAATGGTGAACACAGCTAAGGTGCTCAAATTGGGCAAATCCCACCAGAAAAAAAAGACAAACTGATGAAATGCAATAAAAAACAAAAACAAGAGTGGAACTCCACATGAAACAAACAGCTATGGCAACACTCAAAACGAGTCACAATGCTCTCCCAAAGGCTACTTCATTCTTACCTACTTCACCTAAAAGGTTATTTCTGTATGACATTTTCATGGCACACTGTGACTCCTTTTATATGTATTTTTAAAACTCTGTTTAGATTCAGGCAATCAATAATTACTGCTTTATTTCTTATACCTGAACATTTCTAAAAAGCAGGTTTATTTCTAACAGAGGAAAAAACTAACTGTGTAAGTTGTGTGAGTCACAATTGAAATTATTTCTCAAATTTCCTTAAGAGGTAGATTTAAAGGGTAACTGCTGCTTAGCATGTTCTTCATGCAAACAGTATTCCACTTCAGAACTGTTTAGGTTCTTTCATGGCTTTAGTATGACATAAGTACAGCTATTCCTAGGTTCTTTAAAATGCTGTTTTACATAAAATTGAGATTTAAAAGTCACTGTTTAAAACATGTATTGTAAAATTACTGAAAAAGTATCTGTATTTATCATCACTGTGTATAAAAAAATGAAATTTAAAGGCATAAAAATTTTTAACTGCACATTTAAACTTTGTTCTTTCAAAATGTTCTATATCTTACACAAACCCCTATAGATATACTGATAGACATTATGGTGTCTTCCTCAAGAGTTGTATCACAGCAGCCAAATCCCTAAAGTGGTCATGCACCTAAGAAATTAAAAGAAACTTCTTGACTGCTGAGTTACTAGGTATAGGCGGATCTGGAATTTAAGAAATGGGAAATTCTAAAATATGTATTTTAATGTAAGATGAGTTCAAATCTATGTCAATCTATCTTTCATTTTTCCTTCACCTGTAACATTTGACTTCCAGTTCCATCTCTTAATCTGTAAGGTCTAATAACTCCATCTTCACCAAAGAAGCGAGGTGGGCGCAGGCTTATCACATCTTCTGATGAATCTGCAACTCTGACAATAAAACAGATTACTTCAGGTATGTATCAATATCTCTACTCAACTATAATATTCAGCTAAGGCTCTAAGTTATTTTGCATACAAACTAACTTCCAAGTCCTAGTATAGCAACTGTTGTTGTCTATACATGTACTTTTGCATAGAAGTAGACATTCTATGAAACAGTAACCATCTCAGAAATCTGTTTCAGAGAATCATTATTTGCAAATTAGATGGCACAGGGCAACACATGCCTGCAATACTTAATGTCTAAGCACTGTACTTCAAAACTTCAAAATTACAGACAACTGCAAAATACAGAACTTCCACTCTGGTGTATTTCTTGCATTTCTCTGCTAATGAGTTTAAACCAGAAAACAAAAGAGACTGGCAATCTTATGGTAGCAAAAGTGATCTGACTCACTAAGAACAGAGCCATTGAACTGCCATATTCAAACAAAGTTACTAAATGCCTCCTCAAAACTGTTTTCTGCTCCTTTACACATTACAGTGTGAGATAAACTTCAGCAATGAATTCATTAAAGTGGGAATACCACAGTATTCAAATGCAGTCTAAACACAGTTCTCAAGTCTGAATGACTAAGGCAGATCCTAGCGTAATCTGTTGGTCTTGGAACTCGTCTCATATAATAGCAATAATATATAAAGTAACTTTTGATTCATCTGAGAAGGCTTTCTTTCCTGCTTATTTGGGGTAGAAGTTAAAAATCAGTAAGTGAAGGAAATCTGATCAAGAAGACTCGTAAAACTAGTTTTTTCAGTAATGCTAGAAATACCTGAGATTTGTGTCTGTTTTTTAAATGCTATCAACTGTGTATTATGTTAAAGAACCACCTATTTATTTTGTAAATAACACAGAAGTGATAGGAAGACACAATGCACTACTGGTACTACTATTGTCTGTTTCATGCCATGCGTTATTCTATACACTTATTTTACTTACTTTTTAATACCCTGAAACGTGCTGCTTGCCATGTCTATGATTCCACCAGTAGGCCTAGCTACTGCTCCCACTAAGCCTTTTCCAACACCTTTGAAAAAACCAGCTGCTCCTTCTTCCTGAGCTCCTAAAAGCATTAAGAGCAATCAATCATTGTAAGACACCGAGTTTTTCTTACAATCACAGCAAACTTTATTACCATTTAATTACAACTTTATTACCATTTAATTACAACTTTTATTTGATATACAACTACATAGTCTCCACCTGAAGTTCATACAAACAACATTTTAAACTGTAAGTCAGCAGGAATATAAAATCTTGAAAGAGAGTTTTATATCTCAGATTTACAATATCTCATCAAGTACCAAGAATTTACCATGATGTGAACAGTTAATGAATCAAGACCCAAACTTACCTCTTATTGGTTTTGTAACTATTCCTGTTATGCCACTGACAAAACCCTATGAAGATAAACAAAACAGACATTACAAAAAGGCTTCCAGGTAATGTTTTTCATTTTTAGCATTTTTCTTTCTACTTCATTGGTGAATAGCCTCAAAGTACATATGTTGGGAGTATTCTAAAATTCACTCCAAGCTAACAGAATTAGAGGCACATGCTTCACAATTTCTAACTTCTCTCCTACCCTCTTACATTTTTCTTTAAAACTATCACTCAGTTGAGGCTATGTATTTGCAAAACCATAAATTAAATAAAAAATTAAAAAACTTAACAAAAACCTAACTACTTAAAAAAAATTCAAAACTAACCACTCTGGTGACTACAACAATCCTCTTATTACTTTTGCCTGCATAAAATTAATTTTGTTTTCTTTCCTCCTTACAGAAACTAATCCTTTTCCACCACGAGTGATACCCTCTCTCAGACCAGTAGGCTGTTTATTCATGGCTTCTCTCCTTTTTTGCTGGTAATCTTCATCCATAGTTATTGCAGCTACTCCTTTTGCCATGGCACCCGTGATTCTCGAGGCAGCACCTGCTAATCCACCTATTGGAATACAAATCAAATTAAAATTCCAATGTAATTTACAAATACTCAACTCTATTGTTGACTATTAAGCAAACTACCATCACAATGCTGAAACTTACCAACGGCTCCTCCTACTAGTGCTTTAAGTCCTAGTGCCATTCCTTCTATAAATTCCTCAGGACCCTGGATGGCTCCCTATGAGAAAAAAAGGGTCACATTTATGATAAGCTTCAAATAGTATGCATTATATATTTTTAAATCTTACTTTTTTATTGGGATTTATATGTAACAAAGAGAACAAGAAGATAAGACTGAGCGATAAAGTGTGAAAGTGCCCACAAAAGCCCCTGTGAGAGAAAGACAGACTATTTTAGAATACTAATTGATTCCCTGAATTCTGCTTATTTGAAGGTGAATGGAAAAAAAGATCAGATTTATTTTAAAGTAAGAACTGTAAGGAATGGTCTTTTGTGAGTTAAGTTAAATGGACTTCTCTCTCTTCGTCTCATTTGAGTTTTCCAGGTACTTTCACTTGAAATTTTCAATTCTAAATCTAAATTTAAAACCAGAACAGGTAGTAATGTAGATTTTCAATACAATGCCTATCTATTTACTTGTACACTGCATTTCATGAAAGCATAGCAGAGATTTTTACCTGGTATGGTTCATAAAAGAATGCTTCTACTCCTTCAGACAAGCCTCTTATGAATCCAAAGGGATTACCCAAGACATCAAGGCCAAGAATAAGAACATACATCTGTTTAATAGCCTAAAATAAAGAGGTTTTAGTTAAATATTTCCTAAATTACACTAAAACGAAGGCAAACAGTGTAGTACCTCAGATTAGAAACAGTGAAAGAAACATGAGTTAAACATAAAAACCTAAAAATTAGTTGGAAAAGTAGTAGTTGTACTGAAAAGGTGAGAAAATTAGCGAGTAAACCACTCTAAGTCAGCCAAAGAAACAATAGTACTTAAAAGCATTTCAGTAGTAACTGTTGTTAAAGTTACTGAGATTTTACAAAGCCAACATATTACCTAGATTTCTCTCATACTACAAGACAAACTGCGGTCTGTCTGCATATGCTAAGAAAATTTTGTTTATAGTCCCCACAAAATGGTGTAACTGCATCTACATGAAGTGTAATTTGATTTAAAAAAAAAGGTTGTGCATCTCCTTTTTTTTTCTCCTTTAAAGATGGACAGAGTACTAAATTAAAGTGTCCTAAGAATCCCTTATTACCAATGGTGGATGCATAGAAGAGGATGAATTCTTTTATGACAAGTGCGTGTGTTGGATTCTCTTCACTGGATGACAGGACTTCAGCAGTATACCAAAGCCAAGAAGGAAGTATAATTCGTATGCTGCTAATGTCCAAGAAAAAGCACTAATATTTTCATGTTAATTGTGTTCTATCAGATCTGCATTGTGTTTGCTTCCCCTATCCACTCCAGCAAGCTGCATTGTTGTCCATGCCACTTCTTCCAAACATAAAGGAAGTAAAATTTAAATAAGTTATTGTTTCATATGTGTTTGTTTTACCTTTGCACATACATATAAGTAATTGTTGTTTCACAGAACAAAAACACACAGTAGCACTTGCAAAATATAAATTTACTGGAATAGTCTAACCTGTTTCGAATAATGCCTTACAACTGCTGATTGGAGCTGTTGTGTAGTACAGAAGTGATACCTGAGTTCAAAGAATGCCAACCTAAATAAAAAGAAAAGAGAAAAAGTAAATCCGTATTATGCAGAGCAAAATAAAATCTAACATATGTAATACTGGTATAATCTTTGGGAGTGATTTTTTACAATCACATTTTTAACCTACTTAAAAACAATATCTTGTACGTCTGTGAGGGTGGCCCCTATACTCTTCAGCAGGAGATTCAAGGACTGAAGTGGTATCAATTCACTCTTTCTTTCTTCTTTGTTACTATCTTCTCCACCCGTACTGAGTGAAAAGCTTAAGTGTAACTAAAGGATAAAAATGAGATGCAGAAATAACAAAGTTGGTTATTAGAAATATTACATTTCTATCTTTATAGTATTTTAGATTATTTAAAAATTGAGTTAAAACATTCCTAGTCTTGACTGAAAGCAGTTTGACTTTGTAACAGAGTACATAAATACACCACGTAGGCCAAAAAAACCCCACTGACAAAAAGTCAAACTGAGTAATTTAAACTACCTTTAAGCAAACAGGAACTTGAAACTGCTTATTCATGTTTTCAGAGAAGGTCTCCAATTCTTTTAGCTATAATTTAGGTTTTTAGCTTGTTTTCAAAACATTAGGTTTCTGTAAGTTACACCCAAAATCAAGAGACACAGAAAATGATAAAACAGCATGATGTCCAAGCAAGAATGTAAAACAAAAGCCTGAAAACAAATAATTACTAACACAAGTTACACAGGTGCTAAATAAACACTGGAATATGCATACAAGGAAAATCCCACCTGTGCACACCTGAAATAATCAAATTATTTGTTTCACAGAAATTAAGGTGACAGTCTCAAAACAAAAACATTCAGGAAAATTGCTCAAATGGCTCTACAGTGCACAAGCGTATTCAGCAGTGTTCAAAATCAGATTAAAAGAAGTTATGTCTGTTTCTGATTCTCTGAAGACAGTATCATGTGCCATTCATTAATTTATGTTATAACAGAGCTTAACTATAGCTCATTTCAGTGATACACAGCTCACCTTGGAGAATCATTGTCATTTAATTCATAACCGTTAAAGACTAATCTTTTATTAGAACTGGAAGCCCATTTATTCCATCCTATTTCCTCTATGCAGTTTTTCCTGTCAGATATGATTTCTAACATCTCATCAGATACTGCAAAGAGGTGAAACTGAAATCATTCTTTGATATATTTCCTATGGGATAGAGATGAGATTTTCTTAAGTACTGTTGCAGAGCCTATAAAATATTATCAACGTGAACTACGCAATGATTTGCTACCCTGGCTGTACATGTTATTCAGAAATTACTTAAATCTCCAATCCACAACACACTGTCTGCACACAAACTAGTGCATTTTGCAGGGAAATCTCACATAATAAAAAGAAAAATAATAACTCATTATAAAGGAAGTCATGAATAGGAATGAAGTAGTAAGATAGTGGTAACAATGAAAGCACTTTCCTGGAACTTTTTGTTTGGATCACCTCTATCTGTCTTCATTTCTGGTACTATTATCCTGCAGGAGACAAAAAAATCTTCAACGAGGAAACTCAGACAGTAATATGAAAAAGGAATACCTTAATTGGAGAGATATGAAAGTATTCATACAAGCTGATTTGTGATGTATCCATTGATGACACACTCATCAGTTCTTCTTGAAGAGATTCAACATCCTTTTTGAAATGTTGTAGCTGTAAATGCATTTCAAAAGAATATTACTTCAAAAGTTGGAATATATAAACCTAGCATGCACTTGTCACAGAGATAAAATACATTGATTAACACTGCTTATACTCTCCTATGTACAAATCCCTCTCATTTACCCTGTACTGTAAGGTTTTGAAGCCTTCTTTCCATAATATTCAAGCTGAAGATAAAGGAAAGAGCTTACTATCTGTCTCAGGCAACAGTAATTAAAAAACTCACAGCCTCATATTAACCCCAGACACACAGCAATTAACCATTTCTATGGACACAGAAAACCTTTTTTTTTTTTTTAATACAATTTGACTAATTACAACTTTAAAATCTGTTTATCTTCAAACAACAAACGGTCTCTACCTCTTGGTCATTTGGCAAATCCGTCCGTGTGAACAATGCAACATGTGCATACAGGAAGCCAAGATCTAATCTGAGATCCATCTCCTGAATCAGGACCTTAAAATACCTATAAATAAAAAAAAAAAATTAAGGATTCTACAAAAACGTGTAACACTTAAAACTTAATATAGGTCACTATGTATTAATTTCAGGTATAGGTTTTGTCGGAGTTTTTTTGGTGTGGGGCTTTTTTGGAGTATTTTGTTGTTGTTGTTTTCTTTTTTGTTTTGGTTTGGGTTTTTTTGAGGGATTCATCATTACTGGTGAAAAGAAGGTTTCCCATCGAGGTGTAAGATAAACACATTTCTGGTAAACAGAACCATTTTAATCACGTAGCACCATATAACACTGTATACACCACCACTGAACAGATTTGTTTTTCTAAATTTAACAAGACTAAAATCTGCATTAAAAAGACACCTAAAAATACTCGCTTTGCTCTGCAATTATGTGCATAGTAAAGGGCACTAAGCTTTCATTTCTCTTAAAGTGCTCTGATCTTTCCAAGAATGAGTTAGGATGTTAAAATTATCTTCTATTATATTTGCCTCTATAATAATTTTAATTTTAAAGCTTGAATAAACAGAATCAATAGCAGAAGAGATGGAACATGTCAAAATACTTACTTAATATGAGATATTTGTGAATGTCCTGCAGTTCTCATGACAATACTGACATCAGTAAATGGCTTTGGTGCTATGAAGGTGTAAAATAAAAAGAGATTAGCATAGATTGCCATATGATATGCATAACTTGATAGTTTTAATATGAAAATGTCATATACATTCAGGGTTTTCTCAATCCTGTAAAGCAGGATTACAGAATGGATATGACTGGCAAACAACTAAGTCAGGGAAAAGAGCAGGAACAGAAAGGAATGGGAAGGCAAAGATGAAATGGAACATCAAAATGCTATTTCACTGACCTCTTAAAATGCACCACTTTCATTTAAAAGCAAATTAATATTTATATAATCTAAGATTTATATAATTTTCTTAGTTATGGAATAAGATTTTCGAATGGCTGATACAAAAATACATACTAAACAAAAAAAAAAAAAAAAAAAAAAAAAAAAAAAAAAAAAAAAAAAAAAAAACCCACAAATCAAACAAAAACAACAAAAACCCCACCAAAACAAACAAACAAAAAAAAACACACCAAAAATCAAACAACAAAAACCCCCAAACAAACAAAAAAACCAAAACCGAACAAAAAACTCTGCAGATTTATGCAGTGTAGCTTGAAACTGATCATATTGAGAATGAACACCTGACATCCTACTAGTTTCTGTAAAAAATTAAAGCATTATTTTTTGTCTCAATCCACAACCCCTTTTGATATTCCTCAGGTCTTTCAAGTGAATTTAGTATGAAAAATTTCATTAAAGACTTCAGTTCATCCCATAGTATAGAGACACTGCAAGCAATGTCACTATGCTCCAAGCAGTGGAGAAGTCTGAAGGCTAAATACAAAACAGAAAACATGTAATTTTCCATCTGCAGAGCTTATAAATGCCGCTTCATGTAATAATTTTGAGTTTAGACATTTAATCTTCATATTAGTTAAGGTTATTTCAGATAGGTCACTAGGTCATGTACTGCATGACTAAGGTATTGGAGCAGTAGTGAAATAACAGAAGACTAAAGATTCACTAAAGTCAATCCTCACTGCCCCAGAATTCCAAATGCAAGCAATACAGAAACAGTGCACCAAATTCATTATCATCAAGATTAACAAGAATTTTATCTTTTCTTATTTTCAACAGACAAGTGTTCTCATATACTAGTCAGCATTAAGTTTAACTATGGTCTGAATGCAACTACCAAAACCTCATTTTAAGCCTGACTCAAGCATAACTTTCACACTTACGCTCTCCAAAAGCAACAAATTAATGTGCCAAAGAGATGTGCTTAGAAGGTATGATATTGATGGATAAAGGAAATTTTCTTTTCTTTTGACTGTTAACTGTTGAAACGGTTTTCTTATCTCCAATGTTAGTATTTGTGTTGTTATCTGTAGTCAGAAAGCTCATACAGACTTAAAAGTGACTAGTTAACTTCAGTACAAACAAGTTATCTTGTCTTTTTAGATGGAAGGATTACGTTAAACTAGAACAACAAACCTGAATCCAAGGTGATGGACTTTGGAGGTTTAATAGGATAGAACACAAAGGGAAATATGGCTCCAGGAATCTGGTTTTGTATCTAGTAGAGGGGTAAGGACAGGATAAGGTGCAGCACGTTAGCTTTTCAATAGTGAAATACTTTAAAATCAGGACAAACACAAGAATTATGAACATTACCTGCAGCCTTCCACCAAACTGAAAACAGAAAGAAAGCCACTATTGTGCTTACAAGTATATGTATTTTAAAAATTTAATAATCCAATTCAAATAGTTTAGAAAATCTTCTTTAAGTTGGTGGTAATACATGGTCTACAAAATTTTTACAAAGGATTTGTTTTCAAAAACTTGAGCATAACAAGAAAAGAAACTGCACATATCTTTTTGCTGGTTACAAAGAAAAGTTCCAAGAAAACGCATGAAAGATGAAAGGCAAATGTTTTTTATTGAACAGTCATAGTTATGTTTCTTCTTTTTCCTAGAGGCATTTAAGTAGTATTCCAAAGACTGAGAATCACTGATGTAAAAGCCAATGATTAAAAATAAATTGGAAACATGAGAAATCCAAACAATTCTAAAAATGAATCTAAGTTTCCATAAAAGTTGTTTTTTCTGAATAAATAATTCACTACTTTCTGACAAGACTCACCTGTATCCTGTAAATTTGAATTCTGAAAGACTTCTGATGTGCAGATGAACTGTATTCCACTTTTAAAGCTGGCAGATAATTCCTTCTGATAGGAATCTCATTTGGTTGTTGAATTTTCATGTCCATTCCATTAGGAGTTAAACATACCTATTGTAGTATTATAGCAAATTTGGAGTGTTTTAAAATACTGCTTTTTATAATATACTTTAAAATTTTGTCACAAATTTCAATAGAAATAAAATTACAAAATACTGTACTATTTGGGAGTTACTAGCATTTAATACACAGCTTTCCAGAGGAAAAGCTGAGTAGTGTAATGGACAGATAAAATTAGCTTTACTTATACAATGTTTATTTTCCTACAACACATTTCTGAGGAGTATCTAGAATTTTTCTATAGAAGAGGACTGAGCATTTGGAGTATAATGTGCTTCAACATTCCAGAAAAATTTCTGAAATTATTTTTTCAATTATATGTGGTTGAATGACAGTTGAATTATCCCACAATAAGCCAGCTTAAAAATAGAGGATTTTATGCTAAAACAAACAAACTAACCCCAAATTAATACATTTACTGGTATAATACATGAACCGAATGCAAAGCTCCATTACTGTAGTTTTATGCATATTTAGTATCAAGATCTGCAAAAATGTTATACCTCAATTTGAAAGTCAGAGGCTAACAACAAAAAGTATATAGCAAGCTTTCAAATGTTTGTGGATTTTTTTCCAAATTTTTTTAAAGACAGAGATGAAGAAGGGTTTTCAAATGAATTTGGTAAATTGATCATCTCAAATTTCACTGGAAGTCTTTTCAAAGACAGCCAAATTGATATATTATCTTTTTCTAGTGTATACATATAAGCAATAGAATTAGAGAACTATGAGTATTACCAAAACGTTTGATTCCAACTCAATAATCTTATTTTCTGAAGGACTTAGCTCAGTGTAGTCTTTGAATTCTTGTTCTAATTTATCAATTTGCTTAACACTCATTGGTCTCCATCTTGACTTCTTCTTGGGTTTTGTCTCCCAAACCACATCAGAACTTTGAAAACAAAACAAAGGACCAAAAGAGATGTATTAGCTATTTCAAAACAAGTTTTAGCTACTGTAGCATGACTTTTAATAGGTTTTAACTAGGGAATGAAAAACAGTATCATAAAGCACTACTGTAGTAAATAAATGGGACTCAAATCACCCACTGCCTTCTTAGTACTAAGCAGAAGCCAGTCTCTCCAATATGATGCAAAAAAGAAAAGTTAATGAGTCTGTATAATTCTATACTTCAAAGATAGGTATGATGATACTTAAGGAAGCTCAATTTCAACAGCACTGCCATCCATTATTCTACAATCTCAATGTATTTTTCTGCTTATACTCCTACATGTATTTTGGCATTTTAATTTGCCACAAATTGAGAAGTTCAAGTCAAGACAAAACACCTCCTGAACTGCCTCTTATTTTTGATAGCTTGTTTCTTCACTCGCTCCATCTAAATATATCGATGGTGATTTTGGTTTACATGTTTCCTCTACTGATTTTATGGTGGGGGGTTTGGTTTTGTTGCTTGTTTGGGTTTTTTTTTTAAATGTTAATTCTAAATCAATTCTTTTCTTTTGTCTCTCAGTTTTATTAATACAAATAATTAACCAACTAAAGGGCATTAGACTCTTTTCCACTGCTTCTATGAGAAGCCTTTGTGTCTAATTTCATCTTACAGTCAAACTTTAAGCACAAAACAGAGGGCAGAAATCAACACTATCAGGCAGGTGGAGGGTATTTCCACTTTCCACAAACCCCTAACCCCTTTTAGCTATATCTGTGTCTGTGTTCAGACACATCAATGGCAGAACCACCAAAACAAAAAAGAGAGCTAAAATCCAAAACAACAGCTACAAAACAGAGTACTGCCTTGAAGTTGCTGGGAGTTTCCCCTTTTTTTTTTTCTCCCATGTCTTTTTTTTCTTTTTATTCTTCCTAAAAAAGGAAGCTCAATTTCAGTACCACCATCCATTTTCCTGGAGTTTGATATTTCCTCAGGGTTTGACAAGAAAATGGTACCAACTATAAGCATTGTTAGACCACTGACTACGGATGACTGCTTCCAAAAGCACCGACATCAACAAAATCTCAACACTACTATGAATCTAGGCAATCAAATGTCACTTTTGAGGGAGTGTTTCCACTGTTTAGATATCAGAGCACAGTTTCTCAGGTGAGGGTACAGACTGGAATCTTCTTTGTAAATGACAGATGTGACTGTGTGAAGTATATGTGTATAAGAAGTTTTAGTCTGTTTATTTTACAATGCAGCGCAAAGAATTAATCAAGAAAAAACAACCCTCACTCTTGCAACTCATGGCTGTGAATATACAGATATGCGTAGATTATGGCAATTGATATGTAAGTGTCCCTTCTAAAGAGCACCTATTTGAATATATGATAGCGCACATTTCTTAAGTATTATATAATTTATTTTCTGCTTCCCTCTGAAATGTTTTATTAGGAAATCTAAGTATTAGTACTCTGGATCACCATAATTAATCAATCAAAACTAAAGAGACCTATAAGCTGCTATTGCATCAAAATTTCCAACACAGAATTCAGCAACTGTTCCTGTAGTGAAGATAGAAAAATCCTGACAGAAACTACCCACAGACCTTGCAGCTTGAAATTCTAATATCACTTGCCAAACTACATGGACAGGAAATACTTCTGTTCAGTGTATTGGGAAGTTTGCCACAGTTACAAATACATACTGCAAAAATACACAGAGACAGAAAGCATATGCATTAACATAAAACAGTGAAAACATTTCTCTTGACCAGGAAAATATAGCGATTTAGTTCTAAATACCCTTTACCTAAATCTCTTGTTTCTCTTACATCACAACCCAAAATAAAAAAAACCCTCACAGAGTGAAAATACCTGAAGTTAAACATTTTTAAACCACTGCACACAGAGTAAATTACCTTGTGATTCCAATGTAGGATACCTCCTGTTTTAAGTAATTATCAACCAATGAAATTCCAACATCTTGCAAAGACAGAACAATTTCTTGTTCTGCTAGTTCTGCTTTTACACTTTCATATGTCAATTTAAACACATTCTCATCTTCAGTGATCAGGATAATACGCTGCAAACCTTCATAAAATGACATTAAATAGACGGCTTTTCTGCAATCCACTCTGAGTATTTCCATTTTGTCCTACAAATAAGAAAGGAAATGTTTTTAGAACTGTATTCATCATTCTACTCCACAAACGAATGGATAAGTCTTTGCAACATAAACAATAATAGAAGACATTTTTAAGGTGCAGGAAAAAGCTAACCATGACATTTTACAAGAGCCTCACACAAAAACAGGCTTTTCAACTGAAGACAATGCTTACTGGCACAAGCTTTGGCAAATGCAGTGTTTTTAATGTTCTGTATCTGAAACAAATTTGAGATTCCTGATCATGTTCATTAAATATGAAGTTTAATACACACACTGATGAACAGGACAATAAATTAGACGCCACTAAAAGGAGATTTTGATAATAAGCATACCTCTTTTGGGGAAATTTCCTCAGTTCTATTTCCACATTTCCATTTCAATTTCCTAGATCCTGCTGGGTCTGCCCAAGTATACAGTACTGCCTTATTTGGCTGAAGGCAGTCTTCCAATTCACTGAGGGAGCTAGAACAAAGTAATTTTAAATTCAAATGTCGATGCATATTTTGTGTTAATGACCTTTGCATTCTAGCATTTCAACAACAACATTTTACTTATATTTTCAAATAACGAAAATGAAAACTAAAAACAGCATTATGCTTAGAAAAACATGCACAAAACCATGCTCAGGACAGTTATAAAAATATGTATTTATACTTCAAAATACATACATATACTTAAAAAATATACAGAATAGACTTTAAATGCTCGTTTTCCCTCCCACTTGTGATTAACAGGGAAAAATAAAGTAGAAAAAAATTCCAAACAGTAGGGCTTAAACGCTGAAAGGAAACCTCGGGATTTGTACTGTCTAGCATTAATATTTCAAGAGAAGAAATGTGGGTTCAAAATTCATTTTTTAGGAAAGGTTTCCCCCTCTAATTTGCTGAAGAGAAAGACATGCAGTGTTTAGTATCTGGATGTTTTCATACAAATGTATTTTAAACTCTATTTCCCCTCACATACAGTTAAAACTGGCAGACTTGTCTTCTGCTGATCTCTAAAAGGGGGCTACCCCAGGAGAGGCAGTGGAAAGGTGCTTATCTCTTCTTCCTGGGGTAGTGAGATTGGACAGCTGGGAATGGTTCAAAGCTGTGCCATGGGAGGTTTAGACTGGACATTAGGAAGCTTTTCTTTACTGTAAAAATGGTCAAACACACAAGAACAGGCTGCCTTGAGAGTCAGTTGATGCCCCAAGCCCATAATTCAGCAAAGCCCTTAATAACATGCTTTTACTTTTGGTCAGCCCTGAAGTGATCAGGCAGCTGGACCATGACTGTGGCAGGCCCCTTCCAACTGAAATATGTTACTCTATTCTCATTAAATTTATGATAAGGATGCCCAAAATTCAGCTAAGAAGATAAAACTCACTAGTCTTTACAGATAAAAGCCAAAGCAAACAATCATATTTTTCAGACAAACAGGAAACAAACAGGATTTGACGACCAGCTCTTCCACTTTTCAATCTTTAAACAACACTGCCCAGACTGACTGAAGGGGAAAAAAGCTAGAGACTGTTTGGCTTTTAAAAAGAAACAGTTCAAGAATGCTGTAGGTATGCTTACCCTCGTCAGCACTGTATTCATAACTCATTTGTTACGTAATCTGCACAGTCAGCACCCACACAGTCCAGAAAAGCCAAGCACATCCTTTGCCCTCACCAAGAATGTAGAAAGCAAGGCCACAAAATTCAAAAAAGACATCAGAGAGCTTCTTTAGCTCACAAAATAGTTTATTTACTCATAGAACTACCTAGCACAACATAACACTGCTAACAACACATTATCTTCAATATATATTATCTTCAATTATACCAAGCAAGAGATTTTTGGGTGCTCTGACAAAATCAGACAGCCATTTTTTTAAAAATAGGTTTCTTAAGAGATAAAAATAGGTTTCTTAAGAGATGGGCATGCTTACAATACATGAAATTACAATCCACATGTCTCCATGCAGACATCCACACTAAAACTCTTCATACATACCTTTGCCCATACTCAATAATTTCATCGTTAGTATGGTTTATCAACAGAAATGGAGCTGCGCCATCATGGTAATCAGAAAAGGTAATCACTGTAGAATGTTCGGTCAGGTTAACATCCACTGTAATTCCTCCAAGCTTTTTTTTGTAAAAAGTACTAGGTAAGTAACAATGGAATGGATTTCTAGCAAAGCAAATGTAATTTAAATATTTTGAAAAATTTTTACTCTCCTGAGATAAAACCATCGAACAGTAAAACAAGTAAGCCATTTTACGCTATCTTCAAAATATTTCATTGATCTAACTACTAGTTAACAAGTATGGCACTTAGTGATCAAAACTGCATAAGTTCTGTACCGTGAAAATTTAGGCTATTAGTAGAGGAACCTTCCTTATAGAATCATATGCATTAATGCCCTCAAAAACATTCTACTACAAAATCACTCACATATTTAAAAACTACTGCTAGATGAGACTCTATGCAATATAAAAGTAAATTTAGTGGAGTCAAAGTTACTTTTCAAAGTAACTTTGTGTTACTTTAGAACTAATATAATACTTCTAGAGAGACAATACTTGCAAAACAATCTTTGTTTCAGGTCCTATAGAACTGCTTCACAGAGAAGCACTTAAAACAGAATACCTATTTATATCTCTGTGTACACACAGAGGAAAGAGAGTGTGAGAATACATTTACATCAACATAATCTTTTTCTCAGATAAGGTTTTGCAATACTTGATTGTATGAGAAAAAGAAGTTTTGAGAATGGAAATTAAACAGTGATTTATAATGTTTTATCTAATTTGCAAAGGCAACCGTTTTTACCTTGTTGTCTAAATGCAGCAGGAGACAGTTTTCTTGCTGATCAAAATTTATCTTCTTTGGGGGGAGATCAGAATTTTCAACTCTAACAAGCAGTTTGTTGGCATCATTTTCAGGCCAAAAAGGAATGCACTAGAAAAAAAAAACAGAAATTTTAAAGTGAGAAAACAAGCTACATGTTAAATGGCATTCACTTTACCCCAAAGTTAATCTACTAAAATTTTACCCAAAAGTGTGTTGATTTGGATCAGAAACTATACTAAAACCTCTAAAAGTAATTACTTATCTAAACACAATAAATTAAAAGGAATTCAAGAAATAATTCAAACTACAGCGAAGAAAGTGAGGAGTTAAGGAGCTAAAAGTGGAAATAGTGAGACTTCATAATCACATGAAGAAGTACATTTAAAAAGGACAGAATATAAAAAGGCTACAGCAGTGAAAATACCAAGCTCATTCAAAAAAAAAAAAAAGAAGACAAAACTGTAAAACTCTTTTTCCATTAAAAGACCTGTTTCCAAATAAGTATAAATTACAAATCAATCTTCCAGTGACAATTAATGACAAAAAGGGATATCAGCATAAATACCACCCCACAATAATTTGAGAACACAGGACATCAGCTACTAGCTGTTCTTTTAAAAATGCTTCACATATATTTAAAAGTACATATACACACATATATATGTGGCTATAAAATAAGTTTAAATAAAATATGAAGCATTAAGTAGCTAAATCAGACAGCATGTTTTGCTATTCACATTTACAACTGAAATCACTGCAATTACGGATTTAACAATCTCACAGACAATCTCTCTTCAACAGTTTACTCACTAAATGAAGAAGACCACGAGACAGAGAAGACAAAAGTCTTAATTGTAACTAATTGGAAGTTTCCAACTAATTAATAGAGTCCTGCCATGGGAAGAAGACATGACTAACAGTAACTCTCAACCAGTAAGAGCCAAAGTCTGTTTAGATAGACCAGTTTTCCGGTATTTCAAACTGTCAACATGCAGCATCCAAATTTCAGAAGCATCTTTCTCCAACATAGCTTAAGAAATGAGATGTTCATATTCAATCGCATTTGAATCCTAGAACTAAATCTTCAGTGGTGACAGACTAGTTCACCAACTTACCATGCCACTAAGTTCCCTTTCCCATTGTTTCTCACACCACAGGAAGCAGAAAGACAAAGGAAAAAAATATAGTTAAACGGTAAGACTGATAGTGTTTTATTTACATCAACATGTATCCCACAGACAAAGGAAATTTAAATTGTGTTGTAAATTAGCATAAAACACAGCAAGTAAATCTCAACACAGAATTAAGGGAGACCCGAGGAAATTCAAGGAGAATCTGCCAAAAGCAAATAAAAGTTTAAAATAAAAACCAAAACACATATAAAGGATTGGCTAAACAAGATGTTACAGAAGCAACCACAGAGAATTGAAGAATTAATTAGCTACATGACACAATGATATTGTTTTTGAGCCTTTTACCACACACTTGGTAAGTGCTTCACTAGACATTATATTTATTCAACAATCTCAGTTTTACAATAGGATCTTTATATTTAGCAGTGGTGTTATGACAGTCTTCACCAACGTCTTCTTTCTTTCTTTAGGGATATATGCTTAGCAATTGCCTTGCACTATACCTAATTCAAAGGACTGTCCTTGGCAAGCCATTCCACACTAATCACTGTCTAACAAATTCTACTTCAATTTTTGAAGAACAATGGGTTTTTCTGAAAATAATGACTGTACTTTCAGACAGATTTACTGTTTTCCAGACAGGGAACACGTCCCACAGGAGACTGGTTCTACAAAAGGATTGCTTTTTCCCCTGAGAAGACAGGTAATCTGTCACTAAGAAAGAGGAATGTACAAAAAAAGAAAAGCAGCACAAAGGACTCTGCTTAACTTAAAATGACAAAAAGAGAATAAGGGGAGCAAGAAAAAGAGCAAGCCAAAATATGAATTAACATTTCAACAAGCTGCTTGGCTTTTTGAAGATCAACCTAGCATAAAACAGTAATGTGAGAAATACTCCAACAAATCACAGGCATTTGTTGAAAAAATAATCCAGGCTAGCAAAATTGCAGAGTTCCTTATCTCAGGATCAGATGAAAACCTGTTCCTGGAAATCTGTTCTGGATGCTCAAAGATAGACCAACAGTGGCTTGATGCTACCTAGATTTAGGAGAGATATGAGACACTGGACTGAGCAACTGAGTTACAAATGAACAACCCTGGCAGGACTATTTGTCACAACACAGACTTTTAGAGACTGCCTATCAAAGGGCAAAATATTGACACAATATGAAAGGAGAATTTAGGAGGGAATATAGAGTCTTCTACTGACCTCTACTGCTGCATTAGGTAAACTGCCACATCTAATCTTTCAAAAGTTATTAGGAGTGATCCTAAAATTGACAGTCTACCCTTAATACTTTATAACAGAAAGGAGATTTTGATTAATTAATACAATTATGAAACACTTGAGAAACAGTGAGATTTGTGAGACAAACTAGAAAATCCTATAAGCATATGAATAAAAGGGGCAACATGGGAAACCCACAGATTATATAAGCACCAATGTATTTCAAATTTCAAAACTATTACCTTTGAACAGTTTTTGCAGAAATTTCCTAAGAGCCTATAAATAATTCAGCTTAATCGAATCACAACTCTATACCAACTATAAACCACAAAACACCAAGAAATAACACCATCTATTTTCTAAGAGTAAGAAATAGATACAATGTTGCCCATGCCACTATACGTCAATAAACTAGATGAGGAATCGTGCATGCAAAGAACACAAGGCCAAACAAACGCTTGGCTCAGAAGAACATAAGAATATTAGGAAACAGAAAAAATGTGTAGGCTTATGGCAAACAGTCTATTCTTGAGTAAAAGCATTATTTTTGAAAATAATGATAAACATTAGGGGAAGCTGAATGGTCTTCAACATTTAAAGATATAAACATCTTTATGTACATTCAACAAAAATCACAATAGAACAACGTAACAACTTCATTAACTGAAATAATGATGTTTACATTGTACATCTCTAGGGATGTACGTCATTAAAGAAAAGAGGCATACTTAAGGAGCATGTGTTGAAGGTACCAAAAATGTAACAAAAAAATCTGCTTAAGATTTTGATTAAAAATGCTCTTTTAACTTCTTCATTTTGGTTTGCAAGCATTTTTGGTAACCACCTGCAGTATTTGCAATGGTCACATTGAGGTGGTTGAGCATGTCCAAAGAAGGGCAATGGATCTGGTGAAGAGTCTGGAACACCAGTTCTATAAGAAACAGATGAGGCAGCTGGGATCGTTTAGTCTGGAGAAAAGGAGGCTCAGAGGGGACCTTATCACTCTCTTCAACTACCTGAAAGGAGGTTGTAGCAAGGTGGGGGTTGGTCTCCAAGCAACAGGACCAGAGGAATCAGCCTCAAAATTGCACTAGGGGAGGTTTATACTGGATATCAGGAAAAATATCTTCACTGAAAAGGGGGGTCTGGCTTTGGAGCAGGCTGCTCAGGAAGTGGTGGAATCACCATTACAGCAAGTGATGTGGCTGTGGTACTTGGGGACATAGTTTAGTGGTGAACATGGTAGTGCTGGGAAGAAGGGAGATGTAACTGTTTTCCAGAAAGCAGTACAGATAACTTTCAGCTTTCAGAGACCTCCAACATAACCCCAAACAGGCGGTGCCTTTCCTACATGTTCTGAAGGAAGGCACGATGGCTCCAAGGTTCAACACACATACAAAAAATAATTGTGTGACACTGTAGTGCAAACACCTGAGCTGCACACCAGTCTGCAGCAGTCTAGACCTCATTTTCATGGCACTTGGCCTGGAGGCCAGGGATCCCTCTCCAGAAACTATCTACTAAGCACTAAAAGCCAGCAGTGAGACTAGTTCCAGAAGAAGAATTTTGAGCTATCCGAACTGATCCACAAGAGGGAATTTCTTCCCATATCAAAGTGGCTTGATGTGGACCAGATCAGCCAAAATACTCTACCATATACCATTGCTAAACTGAAGTTTCACTGCCACTGCAGAGGTATAATACAGTAACAGTACAGGTCTTTTTCTCATATTATTTATGATGCAAGGTGACAGAGAAAAAATTCCAATTACAATGCAAACCAGCTTTACAATATGTCTTAATGCAACACTAAGAAATGATAACAGAACATGGATAATTTATTGAAAAAGCATGATATATTCAGACATTGTCACTGAACACACAGTAGCCCATGTTTTTCATCATTGAGTGTTCAAACCAATTTTTTTCCTCAGAGACACAATTTGGAATAGCTTGCATTATAAGTTTACCTGTTGCAAAACAATGGGAATCCACTTTTCCTTGCCTTCTTCAGCTACTTCCAAAGTATATTTACTTCTATTTGAGATCATAAAAAATGGAGTGAAAGTTACGATTCTAGTAATATTAAAACTGCTGTTGTTTATGGTGACGCCAACCTGTGAAAACAAAGACACTGTTAGAAGTACACTGTTCTTTTCTTACTTCATTTATATTTCCTGGAAATAATGAATTTGAAAGATAAATCTAACATACTTGATATTCCTTTTTATGACTCTTGCATTTCACAGAACCATGGCTTCCAACAGTGTCCAGTGAAAAATGATCAGACAGTTCACTGTCAGTTACTCTAAGCTGCACCTGTGAAGAAGCACCCTGAATTTATTTTCAATTTACAGTCACTGAAACATTTAAAATGATATATAAAGTATGGATAAACATAAATACAAGTGCATACTGGAAATACTGGTGTTTCTATTGAAAAGTCAATAATAGTCAATAAGTGACAATATCATCTCACAAAGGTATTTTCTACTATGCTTAGTTATAAGCCATGTGGAATAAGCATTGTAAGCGTACAGCATTCCAGAAAAAGCAACCACATAAGGATCCTTTACAAAACTTATCACAATTAAAACTTCAAAGGCAAATCAACACACTCTTTTAATCTCTCTCATATCATTCATCCATCAGTGATCTTCAGCATTAGAAAACTCATAGAAAACTGAAAGAGTGAATGAATCTTAACCTCAGCATTCTACAAACCCAGAACTAATCTACCAACCACCACTGCAAGCATTCATTTTTCAAGTACCACAGCTTTACACTTCCTACACAAGGCCTATGTCTTATTTGGAATAAGGATCTTTACTGATGCAATTTAAATGAGATAAAAGAAATTCTTTTATTTAGGAAACACTTCTCAGTGAATTTTATTTCTCTCAAAGGTGAAAATCTCTTTCTTAACAACACCTTTGATGATGTACACTTCTTATCTCAACCATATCTGACAAGACACTCATCTAAAACACTCTCTTAAGCAGAGGTATCATGCCCTCTACAGAGCACAGTATAGTACAGATAAATTTCAAAGTATAAAAATACTTTCATACAACAACATGAGGGAGTACAGGTTTTGCAAAACACAATACCTTGTTATTTTGGAGGAAGTTCTTAGGCTGGAAAGAAAAAAGGAGTGGCTTTTTGTAATCTGGAGGATGCTTGCGGTGAATACCATCAGCTTTGTATTGCAACATTCGACCAGTTTTATTAACCATCCAGTAGGGACTGTGAATGGCTATAACCATCTGCCCAGTTGTGTAGGTCACGTGAACAGCAATATCCAGTTCAGTCTTATCCAGCTCCGTGACGCAGTAAAATGTTGTGAAGCTGATATCAGGCAGATCGCTTTTTATATGGTACTCACTTTTCCAATTTTGATCAAGATAGTTAAGCAACTGCAAATCTAGTTTTGTTTGATCCAAGACTGCATTATGAATCTGTGCTGAACTTCCTTCTTGTAGAGTGTCATATTTGTTCCCATTACCCTTTAAAAATAAAGAAACTGAGCAACGTATATTTAAAGAAATCACATGTAAAATTCGTATCAACTTCTCCTTTCTAGCTAGCTTTACAGTTCAGATACAAGTTATCTAGGCACAATTTCAAAATACTTTTTAATGCTATTTAACTATGTTACTTTCTTTAACAATGGCCTTAATACAACATTTAGCAAAAGGAACCCCAGTACATCATGGTCATTATATTTAACACTATCTGTCACCAAATTCAAACACACAAATAAGCCTAAATGACAATATCCTCCACACAGTATTTCCTTTGCTAAATTTAAAGTTTTAAGAGACATACAGATAAGAACCTGTTACTTCCATATATTTGGAATAGGGTAAAGTCTCTAGTTGCAGTAATTGTGTGTTTGTGACAAAGTTTTATTATTAGTTTCTACTATTTGAGTCCAAACACTAAGTATTAATAACATCTGGAAAACATCTGTGTCTCCCAACAATATTTCTATTACCCTGAGTCTGCATCAGCAAGGAGTGGGACACAACCATAGCAGATCCATAGAATGAAATGTTTCGTGCTGAGGAATCAATGTCTGTACTATATGTTTTAAGCATTTTACTCGAGTCTGGCTCTCATGTGGCACTGGAACGAATGCCTACTAAGAGTCAGAGTGCATCTAATTGTTTCATTTCATCTGGAAAGAATTTAGAGTCTGGCATTAGCCAAAACCTGGCAAAAAAACCTGTGAGAATTTGTTAAAAGCATGCTGCTGCTCAAAGTCAGTGACAGCACATAAAATGCTACCAATAGGCTGATCCACTTATGTCACTTGAGGCAGTCATAATTCACAGGAAAAACTACACTGTTTAATTAGGCTCAAGTTGCACTTGCACAACAGTGTGACTTTCTCACAGACCCAAACCTATACAGTGTTAAGTTTTACTCTGCATATGTAACCAAGGTACGACTTAATACCAACACATTTCACACTCTTGTAATATTTCCTTTCTGCAGAAAGACCTGACCTCATAAGATTTCTGAACTTGGTTCACAAATACTCTAACAGAATCCCTCTCTTTTAATCTCCATTTCACCCATCCGGTCAGCTTTCATATCATGGGTGGGAAACATCACAAAAAATTCAAGCATTAGGTAATTACCTCTACAGAAAAAGTTATTAGATAAGGAAGAAGATTGTGGAGAAGAACAGAAGGCCATAAATGAACAACGTATGGAAAATCCCATTGATCTTCTGCACATAATGAAGATGTCAATGAATCTTTTACAGGAACAATATTGATGATAAGAGAGTGGTTAGTTGACCTCACAGACTGGCATTTCCTTTGTAACAAACTGTCAACGTTTTTTATAATGTCATCAAATGTAATTCCTTCACACATATCATATTCTCCATCCACTTCATTTTCATTGGCTAGTGGTTGCAAACTCAGTATGGATCTGTAAATGAAAACATTTTTAGACACTCAATATGAGATTGAATTTTTCAATTATAAAAAAGTACTATGAAACAGAAACATTTTAGTATTATTTGTAAGATTTCTAGCAGTAATTAATTCCCTGCCTTTATCTTGATTCAAGGAGGAATCAAAAAGTGGACTGGATCGCAAAAGTCATTGTAACACTCTGGGGATTTTGTTCCATACAACCAAATGCTTCCTTTTCAAAGAAAGGCATGTTGGAGATTCCTATGAAGAAGCTACTTCTCTATTCCTGTTCCTGCTTCTCTATTCCTGTTCCAAGCAAAACGTCTGGATAAACAACTTATGCTTATAACAGATGTGCAGAAAGTGCCTTTCTTTTCAGTCACATAAAGCATCAAGTTTATGGATTATTTATACATGTGGCTTTTTTAAGGCAACAGCTTTAATCTAATACAGCTGCTCCATGACTGAAGATTTTTTTGTTAGGACACATTTCCTAACTGCCTAGTGGAACTCAGTGCGCAGTGAATCAGAATGTCACTAAAGTTTATTAAATGAAACACAGTTAGTTAGAAATATTAACAAATTAATGAATCTAAATAAAGTGTAACTTAAGTACTGAAAAAGATACGTGGCTTTTGTTGTGAAAAAAAATAAGGAGAGCATTTGCAGGAAAACAGAAGGGAAAAGTCTCTGTGATCAACAATCTGCATCAAAGCAAACCTACCTACCAAAAACTTGGTGACAGTTCAGTTAAAATGTAAATGAAAACTCACTGCTGTTTCAAGTTGTTAATCCATGTGCTAATATTATAGCTATGCTGTAAGCCAAGTTTTTCTAAAGTTGACAAATATTTCCCTACATCTTTGATAGCGTTTAAGTGTATTAGTTTCAGTATTTTACTTTAGAACCACAAAATCAAAAGAAAACTTTTCAGAAAAAAACCAACCAAACAAACAAAAAACCCACCAAACAAAAAAACCCCAAAACAACAACAACAAAAAAAGCTGTACTACTTCACTAGACATCACCTAAGAAGAAAATCTGTACTGTGTGGATAACAATCACAAAGTGATTCAATCCAGAAGTACCTGAGCTCAGATTCTTAAAGTAACTTAGCTAATTTAACTTGCTCAGAAAAATGGATTTCAAAATATTTCCAATTCAACAATGAAATAATATTCTGTTTAAATCAGACTAGATGCCCTGAGAAGATCCCATCCAATAGTGATAGCACAGTATTATTCCAGTATTAGGTAGAAAAGTGAAACAATTTTTTTAGTGTAATTCTACGGATTCAATAATCAGAAATGTATAAATATATTCGCTGATAAAGGAACAATGCAACAAAGTACCTGTAAGAGGCAAAGGGTATGTTGAATTCATTTCCTGGTGAAGCAGTCCCTAAGCATCTTCCTTCCTCAAAAACATTTAAGGGGATTGAAAAATGATTCCTTATCTGAGTGACATAAAAATCCAACAACATATATTAGGAAAGATAAAGTATTTTGAGCTTAAAAAAACACAGAATGAGAGCTCTCTCATTTTTTCATCTTACTCATTTACCATTCAAGGTCACATATTTCAGAAGAACTGTCTCTGAAAACAGCAAATCTTTCACAATTATCTGTTTGTGCATTTTAATGCTCCATTTTATTTATGAAATAAATATATTAACAGTAAAATGCTTTTCAAGGAGAAACATAAGACTCTGAAAAACCAAAGACAAGTAAATCTGAACTACAGGACAACTTTCCAAAAAACAGTATCCTAGAAATGTAATAGATACAAAGGTATGTGGGTTAAAAAAATCCATATGGCAGAAAACACATGGGAAGTCAAACATTTAAGGTTAAATCATCAATGTCAATTTTTATTGGGGGGCATGTAAATTCTCTTCTTTGCAAACATTTTTATTTATTTATTTCAGGGTTAATTTAATGGCATTATTAGCTCTTAGTAAAAAAATTAAGGAAGAATCAAACAGTAAATCTGGTCATGAATTAAGTTATAAACCACTTCAAGCAAAAAAGCAACTGAAATACAACAGGAACACCATCACTATAGAACACTAATATCTGAATCCTCCCTGTACCTGTAAGGCATACAACGTCTATCGAAAAATGTTATTCAATATGCTCAAAGGACTTGCTTTTCAGCTGACAACATACTAAATTTAAAATTAATGTATCAATGGTACAGCATGAAGAAAACAAAATAATCTGATTGAAGGATAACCTTATGGAACCACGATAAGGTTAAAAGAAGTTGATCATTTCATACAAGACTGAAATTAGAGCCAGTATTAGGAAACATTACAGATGAATTACCCTGATCCAGAATCTGCTTGATTTCCACCCCCATTCAACCCCTGTCTGTCACTTTGAAAAAACATTTTTCCTTGAAAATCTCTTCTAAACTACCTTATAATACACAAACCAAAGTTATATGGATCATCCAGGTACACTTTTAAAATAATTTGTGTTAATTTTTATTTAAAGACTACAGGATCATTTTCATTCATTAAAAAATTAAAGTAACAGTTAATTTAAAATGTATAGATATATAATAACCTGAATAGGAGAACGTATAGTTATCATCTTGCTTCCTTCAACAGTGTCAATTTGGCAGACAATAGACCTTTCAACACCTGATTCCTCGTGTCTCACTCTGTAAATACATCGACCCACTTTTGTCAGTGGAATCTTTTCCACAGTAGAATGATTATGTGGACCTAGGATTTACAAGATGAGACATGAAACAGTCAAAAGGAGCATAAAAACACACTTAAAGGACAAAAATGTGCATCAACAGAAGTCTCTGTGTCACTCAATCTAACAAGAAAAAATCAGATGAAAAAGTACAATCACTACTCTTAATATGCTGATCATGCAGTGTTATTAAGGAAATAGCAAAGATTCTTTTTTTTACCACAGGAAAAAGAGTAAACGAGTCAATCACTCAAATATTTAAGTAGGTTTTGCTACTGCAAATAAAGCTAGTGCTTCATAAGAAGTATTTGCAAGATGTAATGGCTTATTAACAAGGTACAAATCTTATATTGCAAAAACAATTCATCTATTACATTGTATGGTCAAGTTTGAAAAACTGTTAATTGTTACAATAAATCAATTTAAATTGTTAAAACATACATCACTAAAAATAGCTAAATTTTAATTTTAGCTTTAACTCTAGGTTGCTTAAAACTATTTAAAACAATCTTTTCTTAAAAACATCCCCCTTTAAGAATAACTTCTATAAGCATGTAGATATAGAGGGCTCAGATTTCTAAAAAAAAAAAATAAATTATTTTTAGCAGCTTAACTCTGCAATAATAAATAAATGCAAACCAAAGTATTTGACTTCAATAAAGGTTAATTACCTAAATAATTTATCGCGGTAGAAAATTTATGCTGCAAAAATTAACAAGCATGATACATATAACTTCTAGCTGCAAAGACTAAAGTAAGATTTCAAATACTGCCACACATCTAGAATACAAACAAACATTCCTTTCACACTATGGAGTCCTCCAATATTTATTGACCTGTGTGAGACACAGTATTATGCATGATGTAGCGTTTACAAAAACAGAAGATGTATGAACTTTGGAACTTACAGA
>VZRE01010861.1:55718-77719 GCA_013396775.1 Cephalopterus ornatus
TAACCAACAAGAAGGAACAAAATCGTTAGATTAGTCTCAGCACTTAAAGGCACAGAGCATTTGTTTTTACTAAGGTATTGAAATGGAAGATTTGAGTTTAGCTTTGGAAACTATACCTTGATTTCAAGAATCCACGGCTTGAATAAATCAGTCTTCTCGACTTCTAATGGTTCAAGCAAAGGTTCCCACACCCCAAACATCTCGTTAAAATAGTGTACCTATCAAAATGCAGAAGTCAATTAGGAATTTACATAAAACTGTTTAATCAAAAATTCTTATTTACAAGTATATTCATTATTTTGTTAACATACAAGATTCATAATCAGAGTGCACTTTCAGTGCCCACCATAAGCTGAAACAAATGCATCAGAGAAATAAATGAGGCAGGTAAGTCTCTACTTCAAAAAACCAGTTCCAAATAAAAGGTGTGTCACTGAGTATAATTTTGGCTTAAACTGTAGGCACTACAAATCAAAAGCACTGTAAACAAGGAAGAATCTACCTACAACAATCACTAGACTTTACGTCACTAATTTCCAAATATGAGCCAGTTTGGATGTTTTATGAAGAACATTGGTACCACTACAGAAACTACATGAGAATATATTCTACGGTAATCTTAACCCAAGATTATCAGAGAGTTTTAGCCAGTTGTTACTCCAGCATTTAGTACTGATGCAACAGATCTTTGAGAACTTGTAAAAACTGTAAATGTGAGATGGTATAACACCACTGACTGTGCCATTCATGTGTTACAAGTAATGCATTAGGTTTTCACTTTAATTTAACTATCTTAACACCTCATTCCCATCATGGTCTCACAACACTTATCTGCAGGAATTTAGTCATCAAATATATGGGTTATTTTTCTTTTCTTGTCTAAATAACATGTACACAACATTCAGATAATAGGGTTTAGCATCTTAGGAGAATTTTTTTTTACTATAGGATTCCTCACCTCTAGCTCAAGACGAGAACGTAGGTTGATTAGAGTACTCCAGTTCTTGACTTCTCCAACAAATGAGGACTTGGCTAGAAGCATTGGTACAGTTCTGTGCCCAACTCCAGCTTCAAGTGTTAGAAAAACAGATTCTATATTAATTTTGAATGACTCTCCTGTGGGAACCAGTTCAGTGGTTGGATTTTTATCTTCATTTTCATTTGTCTCTTCAAGAAACCACATGTTTAGATTTTTTATATCTTTCTTATTCCACAAGTCTGGAGGAATTTGACTAATCTCTTCTTCTGTTGTTTCTGCAGTTTGATAAAGGGCTGATGTAATAGTAATTACTGTGTTTATGATTATTGGTGAAACCTACAAAAAAATTGGAATAATTGGAAATGAGAAGCTAGTACAGAAACAGCTAATTCCAGACACAAAAGTATAATGAATATGTTACACTAACACAACACTTCTGTTTTCTACATGACTCTTCTGTTTGAAAATGCATTCCCTTCCACAAGCTATAGTTCAATCTGCTCAGATTGTCAACCCCTGCCTTATTTCCAGATGGAAACTTTCTAAACTACATCACACAATGATCTATCTGAACACTTCACAACGTGTAACTCCGCATCAGGCCATTTTATAAAACACAGATTCCAACTGCAAAGCACAGTGACACAATTATTCAATTTCAGTTTTGTTTGTTTGGGCATGCTAAACAGGTAGGTGACCTGATGAAGAACAGAAACAATTCCCTACTTTAGTCATTCTTGATTTTTTTTTTTTAAGAAACATATGCCAAAAGCAACTTTATAGGCTGCTGAGCAGGAAATAGCAGAAAACTAAAATCACAATAAAGGTCTACCTACTTTTAACGTTAGAGATTTAATCATTAGATCAGCTGTCTGTGGATTAGTACCTGACTGTTTCATTTCAAAGAAGAAGTCACAAGGCTGCAATACCTATACAAAAGAGTAAAAACACACGTTAAATAGAGAAAAAAAAATTTGAAAAAACATATACTTTAAAATAATATATGTAAGTACTGAAAGGAAAAGTTACCAGTATTTGGTTCTTCAAAATTAAGAGCAATCTGAACACTAACAAATGAAGAAAAAAAAAAACGTAGTATCCAGAAGCATCACACCTCAGCCATTCTCAATCATTAAAGATTCAAGTGTCAGATACAGGAAAATGCATTACACTTCAGAAACTCCACTCTTTAGGTACAGTCTGCAGATGTCTTCAAATACACTGCACCATCATGCCTCTGATTTTTGAAGAGAATCAGATTTTCATTTAAGGGCAACACATCAACAACACAGATACAGTATTCCTAAACAACAATATTACTGTTTGAATCCCAATCTTTGAATTCCAGCTTTATTTTGCAATCAGTCCCTGCATGCTTTCACTTGTCAAAGTTTACCAAATTTGCTGGTCATAGTATTATTTTATACTCTCTTGCTCAAATTACATTTTTTAATTACATTTTTCTTATTCTTTATTACAGACAGGAATGAAAAATAACATATTCCTCTTTAGAGCAACACACATACAAGAAATGTACAGAAACAACATCATCACTTCTACCTAGGGATTTACACAACACCTTTCAGATACACACTGGATGTTTGTAAACTCACCGTAGTAATGTTCCCATTCCTTTTTTCTGGAAGAAATGGGCATGCTTTCATTTGTATGTCTTTAACAGCAGCTGTCATGTTGTACCTTTCAGGGCTATTTTTAATGAAGACTTCACACTGTGTTGTAGCCACCAATGCAGGAGCATCACTTCTTGTTAAATCAGCCACAAACACAATCTCTGGATTTTTAACAACAATGTTCATTTCCATTGTAGATACAGGCTGCACAGATGCTTCAAAAACATAAATTAGATTAGTTTAATTGTTCAAAGATTAAATTTTAATTATTTGCATCTCTTTTTAACTTACACAGAAGTTTTAAAGATTTAGGAATAAGATCTGGCATAACTGGTGTCAGCAAATCTGTAGATCGTGCAACTGGCTAGGACTTCTAAGCTCTTTGCTAGAAGCACAGAGCCATTAAAGACTTAATTACTTTCAGATACAAAAAAAGACTCCACAAAACTTCTTTGTCAAAATCAAAAGGATTTTAACAGTATCAGCACTGTTACTATCTCTGACATTAGCAAATGTATCAGCTTTACTCAATACCTACATCAGCCAACTATGACAGGTTATGAAAGTGCTGGGCACATTTTTTACTCTCTGGAGCACGAAAACCACATTTTCCATGGGACAGTAATGTAGCATTTACTAATGCTTGATGTAACCATTTGCAATAACAATGGTTACATTGTTATTTTCACATAAAACTTTCTTCCCTGTGTAGATTTTCATCATCATCAAATAATCACAACAGGCCTGGCTGAAGTGGACACAACTAAAATATTTAGGGCACAGTAACACAGTACCAAAAAAAACCAGGGACTTGCTTGGCCCACCTGATGCAAACTACCTGAGGCCGGGAAGCATAAAAAGCCTCCTTCATCCTCCAATGCTCTAATGGACCAATTTTTAATGTTAGGTACTCAATCTAAAAGCCTGTTTTCTGATGTAGGGAGAAATGCACATCAGTGCACAGGTGAAATGACATTTCTAGGCAGCAATATCAGGCAGGCTGATTTCATAAGTGAGCATAATATAATATGCTCCATCACTCTTCAGAAGGATGAAAATGACAGTGATAATCATCCTTATACCCAAAACAAAACAAGCCTAGAGAATGCCAGCTGTAACTCTCCTTTCCTATTTTATTTTATTTCATTTTAAACATACATCTTTTGAAGTATTTCCTTTGTTTGGTAAGACAAGGTTTCATTTGGAAATAAAGACCAAAGGTCATGAACCTATTTTCATGATGCAAAGAAAGCAACATGGCTACAAGAAGCTGTTCCATACACATAAACAAAGGAAATAGCATAAAAGGGGTATTGCATTTTTTTATATAGTATTACAATGCTAAAATTAAGCGGATATTTAAGTTCAGGTTTTAAACTATTCCCAGTATATACCTTGGTCCTTTAAAGGTAATGACTGTTTGAGATTTCTCTGTGCAGCAGCACTTTCTGCTTTAGCCTTTAGAAATATATCTGCTACAGTAAGTAGAAACTCCATGCTTGCACAAAGATATATCTCTTGAACAATCACATCAAGAACAGTGCCATCTCTCCCCTGTTTGTAGCTTATATCCACCATAACTTTCTTTTCAAATCCATGTTTCATTTCCACCATTCTGAAAGACAATTAAGGTGGTATTTAATGAGACAATAAAAAAACAGCCACAAATAAGGAAAACCTTTCAAGATTTTCATTCCAGCTGCAATACATTAACAAGAGTGAATTTTAAAAGTAATACCAGTCATTTTAAAACATGACCAATAAAAGCATTAACATAAATTTTATCTAACTTTAAAACTAACTGGACTCCCATGCACTGATAACTAAAGGTGTTGATAGCTTTAACAATTCAAACCATCATAATTCCTCCTTTACATATCAAAAGTACTACACTGACATTTGTTACTGCTCATGAAAAATAATCCTAGTCTTACTTGACAATTCATTGAAGCAGAAAGCAAAATTTTTTCCTATGGATATTTATTCATTTCATATTTATAGTTCGGTTTATTTCATTTATTCATTTATTAGCATTCATATTGGTCTCATGTGGTTTGTTCATATGTGGAACAAAAAGCAAGTAAGATAGTAAGTCTACAGTAACATGTACTTTAAGAGCCCCCTACACTAAAACAATAGCAGTTTAACAGAATACTAGTAAAATGGAACATTTTGAATTATTTGTCAAACTCCAGTAAACAGTAATTTATGTCAAATTACAGACCTTGGTGTAGCCTTCTGGATTGACTGTCTTTTATCATCTAATGTACAGTTTGTCAGTTTGACTGAAGCATTCATTGAGCCATCTGATAACATTTTTAGAGCAGCTGACATCAAAACTAATTTAAACTCTGCAAGCTTTAAAAGGTCATCTCTCTGATCCAGACTGGTAACCTGTTTAAATCAAATGTTCATAGATTTCGTTACAGGTACTGAAAATAATATACAGTTGTGATATTCAGTTTTATTCTAATAAAATTTCCAAAAATAATATATTAAATAAATCCACTACTAATTCAAAAGACAACCACAATGAATAACTTACAGAGAAAACTTTAAGAAAGCTTTATCCTTCTACCATCTTTCTAAAGCAAGCTTACATCAGTGAGAGAGAGACAACGTTTAGAAGAAAGTAATGCAATTTTGGTTTCTTTGTATGTAAAAACACATAGTATATGCAAAGATGCCAAATAAGAAATTAAATTTTGTCTCTTGACTATGCAATGTTTAACCAGATACTGAAAAATTGTTCATAATCTAAAATAACATCCAGTAAGTCCACAATAAAATACTTTTGTCAGAAAAAAGTATTCTGACAAGTATGCTGACAACTTTTAAATTTAAACCAAGATGAATATAAATGCATTCCTACTGGAAATACAAATTCAAAATCTCTTTTCACAATTTTATTTGTTTGCATGTCTGTGTTCACATGTGTACGTGTAACTAACGAATAAGGCTGTGTTCCTCTGCACTTTTTTCCTTCCCAAACTGTATTTTAAACTAAGACAAATTTTCATCAAATTTTTAGTCAGATCACAGAAGATAACAGGTATTATGCCGGTTATTCTCTTTCCTGTAGTATCTGCGAAGTGATTCAGCTAAAATAGCTAATTATCATTTCCATCACATTTGTTACTGTTGCTACAAGACACTTTCTCTGCTCACAAATCAAACTACTCTTGTTCAGAATTTCCAGGACTCCAACCTTAAAGCTGTTGCTTTCTCTCAGTAACCAAAATGATATTTACCTGTTTTGAATTTGGACTATACAACACTAAAGTCAGAGAGTCGAATTTGAAGTCCAGTTTTAGTGTTGTCTTTCTTTGCACAGGTGAATGCAATTCCACAACAGCTGATGTCACAACAGTCACACCTTTCAGGAATCAGAAAAACAGTTAACAGTAAAGAAAATTACCTGGCTGCAAATAAGGAAAAAATCCAAACCAAAACAAAATATCTTCACTAATGACCATTAAGACAACAATTTCCCTTTTCTTCCACATGTAAGTCCATCCTCACTTAGGATGTGTTTATCATGCTTTCTGTAATTACTTTTGGCAAAATCACACAACATTTGAGAACATAAAATACTGCCCTTACATATTCTACATGTGATTTTTACCATCTTTAAGACATAAATGTACAATTTCCTTTAGTGTAGTACGGTACTCTGTGCCAGAATGTTACGAAGAACACAAACTTACATCTTTATTCGTTCATCTGCCACGTTTTTGCTATTTTTCAAATTTAATACAGGAGTTCAACAAAAGCTGCTTTTCTTAACTTTGTTTGCCTTTTTATTTAGTATGTGCTGAACAGTCTATGGGCAATGACATATATAGAAGAACTTTTAGGGGTGCCATCACTATGACAAGATAAACAGATCTAAATCTGAGCAACAATGGAACCAGCACACATAAGAAAAAGAGTAACATGGCAGCTTTCTGAAGTTGGGATGTTACCACATTCAACTGACAGACTGGTAAGTGCTGCCTTGCATTATGGCCAGGTGATGGAGAGCTGCATTCTGGAGGCCATCTGTCTGCATGAATGACAGGAAAGTCATTAGGAGTAGTCAGCATGGATTCACTAGAGGGAAACGATGCTTGACCAATCTGATTGCCTTCTACGATAAAAAATCTACCTTTGTGGATGAGGGGAGAGCAGTGGATATTGTCCATCTCAATTTCAGCAAGGCCTTTGACACTGTCTCTCACAACATCCTCATAGGCAAACTCAGGAAGTGTGGAATGGATGAGTGGACAGTGAGGTGGATTGAGAACTGGGTGAACAGCAGATCCCAGAGGGTCACAATCAGTGGCACAGGGTCTAGTTGGAGGCCTGTCACTAGTGGTGTTCTCCAAGGTTCTCGGTCCAGAATTGTTCAACTTCTCCATCAGTGACTTGGAGGGGCAGATGTCTCCTCAGGGAGTTCACCGGTGATACAAAGCTTTGAGGAGTGGTCAATACCCCAGGGTGCTGTGCAGCCCTTCAGGAGGACCTCAACAGGTTGAATAAATGGGAGAGAACTGTCTGAAGTTCAACATAGACAAGTGCAGGGTCCTGCTCCTGTGGAATAATCGCAGGCATCCAGTACAGGTTGGGGGCCAACATGCTGGAAAGCAGTTCTGTGGAGAAGGACATGGGGATCCTGATGGACTATGAGCTGTCTATGAACCAGCAGTGTGCCCTGGTGGCCATAAAGGCCATGGTAACCTCAGATTTGGAATTATATCCAGTTGGTGGCGGGTCACCAGTGGAGTTCCCCAGGGCTCAGTATTGGGACCAGTTCTCTTCAACATCTTTACCGATGATTTGGACAAGGTGATCAAGTGACCCCTCAGTCAGTTCATAGATGACACTAAGCTGGGTGGGAGTTGACGATCTGCTGGAGGGCAGGAAGGCTCTCCAGAAGGATCTGGACAGCTGAATCGATGGGTCAAGGCCAATGGCATGAGGTTCAACAAACCCATGTGGTGGGTCCTGATCCTGGGTCACAGCAACCGCATGCCACACTACAGGTTGGGGCGAACAGCGACTGGAAAGCTGCCCAGTGGAAAAACACATGGGGGTGCTGGTGGACAGTGGCTGAACATGACCCAGCAGTGTGTCCATGAAGGCCAGTAGCATCCTGGCTTTGATCAAAAATACTATGGTCAGCAGGACCAGGGAAGTGATTGTTCCTCTGTGCTCAGCCAGCACTCACAGAGAGGCTGTACCTTGAATCCTGTGTCGAGCTCTGGGCCCTAACAACAAGAAAGACGTTGAGGTGCCCCAGCATGTCCAGAGAAGGGCCACAGACCTGGTGAAGGAAGGGTCTGGAGGGCAAGTCTTACGAGGAGCAGCTGAGGGAGCTGGGGTAGTTTAATCTGGAGTACAGAAAGCTTGGGGGTACCATTTGTCACTCCCTACAGCTACCTGAAAGGAAGTTGTAGCAAGATGGGGATTGGTCTTTTTTGACAGGCAACTAGTGATAGGACAAGATGACACAGGCTTCAAGCTGAGCCAGGGGAGGTTTGGGTTGGACATCAGGAAGAATTTGTGCTCACTGGGAGGTGGTGGAATCACTGTCCCTGGAAGTGTTCAAGAAATGACGTGGATGTGGCACTTAGCGCTGTGGTTTAGTTGATACGACGGTGTTCACTCAAAGGTTGGATTCAATGATCTTGAAGGTCTTTGCCAACTTTAATGATTCTGTGGTTCTACAATATTGTAAAACACAACGGAATCTGCCGTCCTTTTATAAATGAAATTCCAATAAAAGTAATAAATTGATAATAATACCTAAAAATGCCAGACTATGTAATTTTAGAAAACATTACCTGCAGGGTGCTGTAAAGTACTGTGCACATCATTACAATATCTAGCTGATTCTTTTGGTTCTGGAAAAGATGTTGATGCACCAGAGCTTTCCCCTGTATTTTCATTTAGTGTCCTCAGTATTGTGGTAATATCTTCCTGACTGAGAATTAGCTTTAAAAGAGATTGGAATTAAAATCAGAATTACAACTCAGTTCACATAACTTTCTGTAACTAAAAGGTGAGTTTACAAGTAAACAGATAAATTACACTAATCTCATCTGAGTCTCTTTAGGAGACTAAAGACCAAGTAAAATGTTTTTCTCAAATTCACAAAATCCCTTACAGTAATTTCTAGAAATGAGACGTCAGTCACACTTTATTTTGTTTTCATCCATAAAATTTCTTTACCAACTTACAATTTAGAAACTAGAATGTTAGATGTATACATGCAGTTGGACTTCCTGTTGCCCAAAATTGTTATCTGCATTTAATCACAAGGTAGTTCACATTAATAGCTATGAGTTCTATTTCAAAATCTGGCAAATTGGTTCTCCTCATACACTGACAATCTTTCTATTTTTTTAATGTCAAATTTAAATGAACACATGCACTAACTCATATTCAGGCTTGTCATGGGTAAGAATTCAGCAGGTGACCACGCTGCTATCAAACAAACCAATAAATCCCAACGTTTTCCAATCCTTCTTTGAAAGATACTGACAGGTAAAAGAAGGCTATAACAGCATAAACATTTTTAACTAATAACAGTAATTTATAGTACAAAGTCTGCCTTTACTATCACAGATGAAACACAATTCAGATTAGAAAAGAAAGCTACTCACTTCCTTTTCCGCTATCAAACAACAAAATCCACTCTACATCTATGTCTTGAAATCAAACAATACTCTAACGAATGAGCTTGGACTTCTATGGAGAGAAAAATAAACCCATTTTCCTCAAATATTATAACAGCTGCCTTCAGAAATGAGTACTTACATTCATAGGCTTGAGTCGGCCGGATATTTCAATATCAGCAACTTCATTATACCATGCAGCAGCTAAATTTCGTTCAACAGCTACTTCCAGATTAACTGGTTGCAGCAACTGTACTTCTGTTTGCAAAGAACCTTGCTCATAGCAGGATCTGTGAACAGAAACAAAATTCTCCCTGCTTTACACATTATGCTCTACAAATTCTAACAAACACATTTCTGTCTTTTCCTCATGTTTTTAAACAGTGCTATGAAACTCTTCATAGTACTCTTAGTAACTCTAGTTAAAACCTTACTCCACCAACTAGACATCTTTCTTTGGCAGGGAGGAGACATCAGGCACATACCAGGCACACACCACATAAACTCTTGCAAGTTAGGACATCTTAACTGATCTCCAGTGGAGAGCAATTCCTTCTTTCTCCAGTGCTCTTCAACTGTGTTTGAAAAGCCCTTCCCCCTTCCCTCTCCATTCACTAATCCCTGCACCAAGGACCACTCTCAAACAGTTTTTTATGGCTATCTGACTTAGCACCTATCCTGCTGTGCATAGCTTGAAAATCCCATCAAAACAGCCAGTTACGAATGGGTATAATCTGTCCCAAAGTCATGAATGATATATAAGTCTATGCTACTAAACAATTTTGCCTATAAAAATATTTGCTTCTATTTAAAGAAATGTAGATTGCTATTCTTCTTAAACCATACAATTTTATTGCTTTTAAATAATATTAGTGTATCTGTCAACCATCAACCTTTACCTAACTATTTAGCAACTCCTCAAAGCTCTCTGTCTGAAGAAGAATCCCAGAAGGATTTAACGAATTTTAAAAATACTGACATTACATTACCTGTATAACTTTAGCTCACTCAATTTCACCGTCATAGAGTCAATAACAGGTGGAAGATTACAAGATATTCTTGTTTTAGCAATAAAGAATTGGTTCTTCACGGTGATTAGACCAAGATCAGCCACCAGAACGTTCTGAGACATTGCTGATTGTGGAATTATTACAACAGGTGCTTTAATGTTAATATCTAGTGCCAAACGGGAACTACGCTCTTTTACACCTGTAGCTGCTTTCTCTGCTGCTTGAACAGTTGCCTCAGTAAGAGCTTCCTTGGCAGCTTGAAAGTTATTTACAAAAGCCTAGGAAAAGAAAACAGGTCTTGGAAATTAATTACTAAGAACTGCACTACTTCAAAAACACTAAGAATCATAGTAATTCTTAAGAGACTGTTTTTGCTACACACTTTTTCCAAATTCTTTAATAGGATAACACTTCCTGAAATATGATAAACTATGCATACATATATATATTTACATACTAAATATCTGGAAAATTATATTATGTAAGAGCAATGATCATTCCATATGGAATCCTTTTCTTGTTCTGACGTTACTTGAATGCTAATAAACAGTATCTGGGAAATTTAACTTACCAAAATAGATGAAATGAACTTGTTGACAAAAAGTACTTGAATACACCCAACAGTTAGGTAAATTCGATTGTCAACAACATCCATATTTGAATATGCAACACCATCCGTAGCATTCACATATGATATCATTCTGAAGTTGAAGACTTCTTTTTCTGTGATGTACAGAGCCTTAGGAAGACAAAAATATAGTATCTCTACTCTAAATCTTACATGCTGAGAAACTTAACTCCAAAATAAAAGTACTACTTCACACTTCTATGACATTTTTACTTCAAATATCTCAACAATAAATGAAAACAAATCAAATTTAAAGTCCATTGAAATAGCTGAAAATATTCAGTTGGAATCTCAGCTTGAATAATTGTGTTTGTTAAAGTCAACAGAACAAGAGACATAATGAGCACCTGGGTATTACTGGGTATCAAAGTTGCACAAATTAATGTCAGCCTAATAATTACTGGTTGTGGGAGCAAAATCAATCTGTCTATAGAGAATGCTGCTCCCACCAAATACATAAAATATGATTGAAAACAGTCACAGCAGAGTTGAGTCCACAAGTAAGTTCAATTAAGTATCAACATTCCACACAAAAAAGTCAATGATACATGCAAATGCATACCTTTTTATACAATGCTGTCTCATCAGAATCCAAAATAACAATGTTCTTCAATTTTGCAGTCACTTCGGTTGCTGTTTTCTTCATGATCACTTGGCTATCCAGACCTTAAAAAACAAGACATACAAAATCTATAGACTGCTCTGGTTACAAAGTCTTGTATCTTTGTGACTTTAGGCTTTTTCCTACCTTCAATGTGAATTTCAGCTATTCTATGTTTTTTCTCTCTAATAAAGATACTCAAACATGATAAATCTGCACAGATATTGAGGTCAATAACATCTTCATACTTCAATTTTTTTGATGCTGTGGGAAACATAAAATAAAAGTTAGTGTTTTTCGAAGAGGAGATTTAATATTTTAGTGTCCCTTTGAACTGCACAGCAAGCAAAAGAGGACACTGATGTTCCTCAAGTATAAGGTAATAAAATAAATGTAATGCCATCAAGAGTCTTAATTCACACCAGGGAAAAAAAAAATTAAAAAATGACAATTTATGGATTTTCTATTTGCATTTATTCAGTGCCTCGAATACACAGCAAAGGTATGTATGTCTCAATCTCTATGTCAGAAAACTACACATGGATAAGCATATAAACCCCAAGCAAAATTTCTCATATTAAGTCATTGACAGGTTTACAAAAATAGAAACTATGTTTGTTTTCTTCTTGCTTAAGTGAAGAGAAAGGAATGAAAAGAGGAAAAATATAATAATAAAGAAACTTACTTAATTTCTTAAGAACATCCTTCTTCTCCTCTATTTTTTCAGGGACTTCTGCAACTTTAGTTTCTTGTTTGGGTAGAAGATTATTCAGATAGCTCATAGCATTCAGCAGAGCTTCAGTATGCAAATGAATATCTAAAGATGAAAAGTTCACCTAGAAGAACAACTTTTGTTTATCCAATATGACTCTTTACCCACTCTGAGAAAACTATGTTAAAAAAAGATATCATACCTTTATGTTCTGTAGAACATTCTGATAGGTAGTTTTGAGTTCTGGTCCATTAATATCAGTCTATTCCATCAAAAGTGCACACAAAACAAACAAAACAGGAGAAGTTCAGAAATTTTGTTAGAGAGAACTTACTTTCAAAACCAGTACAACTTAAGATGTGCAAGTTATTCTGTGGACTGACTTCACACATGACACTCAAGATGCTAAAGGTACAAATAAGAAGAACCTTCAACAATCACTCCATAATATTGTACTATTTATGATAGGCTTACAATTCAGAAGCAAAGTCTGCTCTTTTCTCACCTTTATGTACTCTAGAGTGAGAAGATCATCTTCTACATTATCCAATGTAGTAATTATGTAAACTGGTTTGTCATTATCATCTTAAAAAAACCACAAAAGAATAAGATTACATTTTTTTAAAAGAAAAAAAAATCTACAACTTTCTTAATCTAGGTACTACAAACTAGGCTACTAGCTGTCATTGCTGTTTAATCACAAAACCTCTTTTGCAGACCTAAACTATTTAGAAGTCTCTCTAAAATCATCCGCACCAGAACATATTTACCAAAGCACTAATAAGAGAATGAGCTCCTACTTCCGCCCTCCGCTGCCACAGTATTTAATTTAGAAAGCAAATCTTCCTTACTTGACAAAAGTCCTACAAGACTTGAGGACAAATTCAAAGTGTTATTTGTGAATAATTTTTTGATCAGACTATAAACACTTACCCATGTACTCTGGGCACAGCAGACAAACTTCACGAAGGAAAGCATTTGCAGTCATGTCAAATGTTCTTAATTTAAGTTCTGTGCCTAAGCCCAAAATATCAAGCTGCAGCACAGGCATCTCAGTATTATCGGTAAGACGACATAATTTAATTAAGACCTAAAAAAAAAGACACACCCCCAAAACCAGTAGGGGATTATCCTCTTAGTTCTTATATAGGATAAAATATTTACATACATTCTACTGTTTAATCTGTATTTGTGTACTGATCATTTAATACATTAATACATACAGCAAACACCTTGGAAAAAATAAACAATTCATCAAGTAAAATTGCTCAATTTGTTTGCTGCTATTTTAACAAAAACTTCAAAAATGCACATGTAATACCAAAGTAACAGTTACACAAACTAAATAATATTTAAAAACAATTCTGTACACCATTTAGTAATGTTCAACACAGTCAAAACTAGATTTTCAGTCAGCATACAATGTTTACTGCTTTCATTGGAATTTCTCTGAACCCTCCTGCTAAGAGTTAGATTCCCAAGATGAATGTTAGGCAGGAGTATTTACTACTTTTGCACCCACACACGACAACAATGTTATTAAATAAATACCTAGCTGAACTGTTGTATCTGAACTTCACAACCAAAGCAAAACAAAGAGATGTACACTTCCTTTCCATGTAAGGCTGAATACAAATAAGGAAAATCAAAACCTGACCCAGTAAGTCATTTTAAACTAAGAAGCCAACAAACGGAGAGGTGATTTCTAATAGATTCCCAAGTGTACTTTTTGTTTACAGATTGTAAGATCGTTTCCATTAAAGAATAATGTAAAATACAGCATCTATCTTTAGACTAGTAGTTCTTAAACAAGGCCTTGTCATCACACAAAAGAACAGCTCATTTCAGTTTTATTTGTAGTAAAAGTTTAGTATACAGTATGTTGCAAGCTAGCTATGATGTGCTGAAGACATTCTGTAAGCCCTTGTAAAGTTAACTGAATTTGTATGATTTATTTGTAAAATAAATGAAGAAAAATACAGCAGTGACACTGATGGACTAATGATAAAGGCAATGATAGTGTTAAGAGGCCATCTTTTTTACTAGACCAGCTGATACAGTCAGAAAAAGCTGTCTTGCATTTGGGTTAAATCCCCTCTTTTTCCCCTACATCTGAAACAGCAAGAACACCACAAAAAACTCAGCATAACGAAGATGTTACAGATTTAGGTGTGCAGACAACAAGACCTGGGAAAATATGGAGCAGAAAAATATGGTTCTCATTAAAAGAGGAAACATCAGTGAAGTTTTCCCAGTGAACACAGCAGTACCTAGAAAAAATATGTCAAAAACTACATATTTAGCTAAAACAAATACATAATGTGATTTTTGCGTGATAGGTAAAGAAAATTCAGTGACAAAACTGGATAAATCAAAGTATTTCAGTGATGAAAATGATGTAGAAGCACAACTGTGTCTTGGGAAAAAACTCTGCAGAATAGTTTCAGCAAAAAATGGGTAATGAATACTTCTGCAGGCATGGATTTATTAACATAACAAATAGGGAAAAATTACAGTCCTGATGTGCTTCAGGGAAATTTTTAAAAAACCAAGTAACTTTACCTCAGCAACTTCAAACCTTAGCTGGAATTCTGTCATATTTTTCAAAGATTCTTGTTTACGTAGTCTTTTTTGCCTTGTACTACTGCCAGCTTGCCTGAGGGAACCAGATGAGGCTTCAAAAAATGTCACTTCTTCCATAGGACTGCTTAGTGCATCATAAAATTCTTCTTCTGATTCTATGGATTTATTCACAACAATATTACATACACAGTTTACACAGCCAATATTTTACAGTACTGTGACTTAGAATTTTTATGCCTACATCTATAAAAGCTTAAATATCCAAGTAGCTAGCTCATAATTAGCAACCAATAAAGTCTGTTTCTATAATTACCTCCACTCCTGCCTCCACAACTTTACACCACACCTACAGCTATCATGTCATCTTAAATTTCAGTTCTCATCAGCTAATTCCCTTGCCAGCATTCTCTCACTATTGGCTGTGCAAAAGACACAACAAACTGTGGCTCATCTTGCCTTCGGTGCATATTAATAGATTATCTCTCCTGCTGGCCTGACTGCTGCTGATGGCTGCAGCCCCTGCTTCAATAGCAGGGGCACTACTTTGGATCTCTCCCTGCTACAGATCTCCCATTTCAGGAGAGATTCCTAAGGACTATCAAGCTTTTAATCCACTTGATATTACTATGGAAATATAAACAAGACAAATAGATTGCACTGTCTTGTAAAGCTTTTCTCGGTCACCTAAAAATCATAAAGACTAAAAATCATAAGGTAACAGTGGAAGAAGTATCCTTCTTCTGACAAAACTCAAGAAATTATATGAAGAGCTATTTTCTAAGGCTTGAAAGTATCCCTGAGTTTGGAGGGTGAAGATCAAGAAGTACCATGAATCACTTAAAAAGACTGCACAGATGTATGTATAGATTAAAAATCAGACCTTATTCAATCTAAATCTAGTTATTACTTTCTCAAATTACTTGTTGCCAGCATTCATCCTTATTTCATCCTCATTCTTAGGAGTTGAAAGACACTTCCTTCGGACACTTAAAGGAACTCATGCAAAAAATAGATGAAGATGCACAGATCCATATTTCTGTATATACTGCACACATACTGAGTTTAAAGCTATAAAGTAGATACAAAAATTAATTTGACTGATAATTTTGCTAGTGTTTGCAAACCACACATATCATTACCTTGAGAAAGGAGTAGTATTGTTCTCTTTTCTCCAGTTGAGTGTTTTGGCATCACAAACAAAACTGACACTGATATCATGCTGATGTATTTGCTTATTTTTCAAATATAACTACTAGATGAAATGTTAGGATCTAGCTAAGCTGTTTGAACAGCAAAACAGTACTAAACACAAGTGGTTTCTCCACAGTCAGTCTTCTGTTTTGAATTGAAAAATTCGTTCAAAATGTTTATTTATAACAATCATCATTTCAGGATTTTATAATTTAAATAAATGCAGCTAAATAGGAGATAAATCCTTCACAAGAAGAAAATAATCTAAATTGTCATCACAGGACTAAGCACATACTAAATGTCATAAATATTATTTCAGGTGCTCTGAATAGAGACTTGCAACAACATATGCTGATACAAAAATAAACCCACCATACCAAAGAAACACGTCACTGTTTTACCTTCAGAAATGAAATGACAAAAACAAGCATAGAAAATTTTACTGCTATGAGAAAATACAAAAATAGTTTGTATAGTGTGAATTATAAGCTACATACAATATAACATTTTTCAACCCTCAAGAATTTGAAACAAAGCCACAAGTGGTTGCTTACAGTAAGAGTAATAAATTCATTCAATGAACTCAAAAACTTCTTGACTTGACCTATTTCTAAAGCAAAACTTTAAATCAGATTACCTGACTCAGGAAATGAAAGATCCAGAACAGGCAACATGCCTTGTGATAAATGTGGTGCTGAAAGCACAGGGGATATTCCAGCCTGAAACAGGAAGTATCATAAAATTTTTTGCTTGAATTTATTGGTCATCCAATTGCATGCACATATTCTGCGTGAAAGTTTTACAACTTAGGGAAACTTGCCTAAGTTTAAATGCAAATCATTACAATTAAACACTTACATTATTGAAATTACCAACATGGGGAGAAATGAGACCTAAATTAGACAGAAGCAGCAGGTATTGCACTTTCATCTAGTTACAGAGAGAACACATCAGGAAAGACAGTGAAGACGTTCAAACATACAACTTCACAGATCAAAATAGGGACAGAAATGGCACATCATATGAAAAATCAGGAGAAGAGAAAACCTATTCCCTGAGAGGACTACTGTATGGCAACTTTAGAGAACAATAAAGATCAACAGTTTTTTATAAAAATCACACAATACAAGTGCTAGGTGGAAAAAAAAAGAAAAAAGCTAAACAAAACATTAGAGCAGACAAAACTGTTTCTTGATTTCATAGAATCATAGAAACATTTAGATTGCAAAAGACCCTTCAAGACCACCAAGTCCAACTAGCACTAAAGCTAGCACAGCTAGGGACATGGTTTAGTGGCAGAATTAAGTGACATATCTACAAGTCTTTTGAATAGCTCAGGGGTGGTAAGTCATCCACATCCCTGGGCAGGCTGTTCCAATGTTTGACAACACTTTTGGTAAAGAAACTTCTCCTAATATCCAACCTAAACCTCCCCTGGAACAACCTGAGTCCATTTACTCTTGTCCCATCACTTTTTCCTTGGAAGGAAAGACCGACATCAGTCTTTCTTGGAGTGAGGGACCCAAAACTGAAAACAGGATTCAAGGTGTGGCCTCACCAGTGTCAAGGACAGGGTGATGATCACTGCCCTGGTTCTGCTGGCTACAGTATTTCTGATACAGGCCAGGATGCCACTGGCCTTCTTGGCCACCTGGGCACACTGCTGGCTCACGTTCGGCTGCTGTTGATCAGCACTCCGAGGTCCTTTTCTGATGGACAACTTTCCAGCCAGTCTGTCCCAAGTCTGTAGCACTGCATGGGGTTGTGATGGCCAAATTCAGGACCCAGCACTTTGCTGTCTTTAATCTCACTTCTTCACACATCTGAAAAATCAAAAACTAGTAGAGAACTGAGGGGAGATCTCACAGCAGTCTACAGATTCCTCACAAAGGGAAGTGGAGGGGCAAACACTGACCTCTTCTCTCTGGTGACCCGTGACAGGACCCAAGGGAATAGCCTTTAGCTGTGTCAGGGGAAGTTCTGGTTGAGTATTATCACCCAGAGGGTGGTTGGGTATTGAAGCAGGCTTCCCAGGGAAGTAGTCACAGCACCAAGCCTGACAGAGTTCAAGAAGTTTAACAGTTAAAGCATTTAGACAATGCTCTCAGGCACATGGGTTACTCTTGGGGTGTTCCTATGCAGGGCAAGGAGTTGGACTTTGATGATCCTAGTGGGTTCCTTCCAACTCAGCATGTTCTATGATTCTAAGAGTCTTGAATTGTGAGTTATGCACAACCCAGAGAAGTAACTGAAAATATGTCAAATGCCATTAGAGTGCGCGAAAGAATCCTCCACTCCACCCGGTTTCATATATGATAGAATTAAGTTCCCTTAGTAAAGGTCACCAAATGGTTTATTCACCATCAAGTCTCAGGAAGTAGTCTTGGTGATCTGAGTTTGTAAAGAATTGTCATCTAAAAGTTCCAGCTGCATATGTAGTATACGTGTGCCTTGCACACAGTACTAAAGCAAGAAGAGAGCTGTGCACTGTCTGCGTGCCCTTTTTCTGGAGTGCCTTTGGCTCTGGACTGCACAGTCAACAGCTCTTTCCCTGCACTACCATACCCTTCCTCCATCCCTATCACTGCACCTTTCAAAGCCTAGCGTCAGACAACTATTCACAGAATTACAGTATCTTACAGAAACCTAAACATTATTGCAACAAGAAACATTCACCTTTGAACACTTTCCAAGGCTACATTTTTCATCTCCCTCTTAACAGTCTCTCAGTCTCCAACCTACATAATCTGACCTTTCTGAATATACCCATGTCCATGAACAATAAACATATCAACTATATAAGAGTCAGGTAACTTGTGAAAGCGCCTCATCTGTAACACTTTCACATTCTAAGAAGACTAGAAGAAACCGTGACATTTGACTTCATAGTACAAAATAATGAAAAATAAAGCCTTCCATGGTAGTCTTGTGCTAAAGTACAAGTGCAGAATACAAAAATGTAGAAGGAGCTGTTTGAAAAAGTCTTCTGTTTTCACAGCCCAAGAACACTTCCACCACTAATTCAAAATGTAAAAAACAAAGTTCACATGTAGCACTCTGAAAAAAGGATTCCACATCCTTTTCAGTTCAGAAGTGGTGTGATGCAAACAAAGTTCAGCAGAATTTCAACTGTAGGGATGAAAGCATGGGAGTATATCTGCCACCACCAAAGCAGAAAATCCACTCAATTCAACTGAACTTAATACCAGCAATTACAGTTTGTCAAGCTCTGTGGTAGATGGAAGATTGAGCAGACAGGTTTAAGCACAGGTTTTAATATGGATTCTACATATAATGCAAATATATTCACATTTGCTTCACTGTCTTTCCTCACCTCATCTTGTAAATCACAATTAATGCACACAATAATACTAACCACATCAAGATCACTTAAAATGTTTTAGATGTAATAGTTGGAATTCTACAATTAAATTCAATATAGTAAATGTTATAAAGCATAACATAATCATCTTACATGTGCAGATTCTATTTATGTATTAAAATTATGTAAAGTTCCATCACTTATCCTCAAAGAAAATTTTTCCATGATTAGTTGCACAAAACAACAGAGACTAGGGCAGCTTTTGACTGAGGATACTAGTAGTATATGAAGACTGAAAGAGCAGGTCAGAATTAGCTAAAATTTTAACGGCACTCCTGAAGAGATGGCAAAAACCACGTGTCAAAGTGAAACCGTCTTCACTGTACATATGCTTTCAATAGGTATGCATGTCTAGTTGTTGCATTTACAGCTACTGAATATTACGCTAACATAATCCACAGCAAATGCCAAACTGCATCAACAGCTTTAATGAAAAGGGCAGAGTAACTTTTGCAAAGATGGAAAGACAATTCTCAAATAATCTTAAAAGAATGCCAACACAGAGATGACCACTAGTCCTTTAGAATCAAGTACACAGAAGATTAAATAACAGAATGTTGCAAGTATTTACAAATAACAAAAAAACGGACAGCCAAATTGTCTTTGACCTTGAGATTTCACATATGTTCTAATGACAGGACTGCTTTAAACATACATAAAATATAACCAGATCATGCAGACTAGATTCATGATAAAAATTAGGAACTGGAAGTTCGTTTCCTAGTTTTGCTAAAAACAGCTCAAAAGGTCAAACATACTTTTCAGGAATAATATGAAAGGGGCAAACTTCTGTTCTGAAGAAAGCACAAAACAGTGACCCAAATCATTTTAACTAAGGGAAAGGGGTTGGGAAGGAAGGAGAGAATACACTCCAAACTCCTAAACATTACAAGTGCAAGGCAGAACTTCTACCCACGAAGTTATGTTGTGTAACAGAACAAAAAGAAAGATGGGAAAAGCACTGAAGTCAGATGAAAAAAAGCTGCCACTTTTGCTAGGCAGGCACTGTTTATAAAACATTAGCCACAGAGAGTGAATACTTTGTTTGCTTGTTTTTCAAACTTAAACTCTCATCTATGACTTGAACTTTAAAAATTCTGACATTTTAGTGTTTTCTTCACTACACAAAACAGATGAACCCAAACTCTGCGGCACGCTGATATATGTGTAAATTTGAAGGTACCATTAAGCTAATCCTCAGTATAAGTGAGCATGTTTGTTAATCAATATTAATATAAACTGCAAATTAATTCCCACAGCAGTAAAACTTGGGGGAGGGTTATTTTAAATCCAGCCAGTGGACAACTATTTCATAGTTATTGCCTAAAGAATGAGCTAACTTTTCCAAGAGGCATTAAGCGAATGCTTGTTCTTCACTTTCTTGTGCTCCTTTCAAAACTGCAATGCTAACAGCAATAAGGTATTTTGCTAATCACTGTTAATGAAATATCTTTTAAAAACCTTACCTCAACTGGTTTTGGAGGAGAACTGGTAGCAGGCACACTTTCTGGCTTAGGAATGCTATCAATTAGCTCCAAGATACTTGTCAGCTTCTGATCTGATACTTGGATAGACAGTAAAGGCATCTGTCCAGAGAGTTTGAACCTATTTTGTAAAGAATCAAAGTCAAAACTTTCAAAGTTAAAAGAATCAATCTTAAACCTATTTCATTAAAACCTCATGTTAATTTTCGATTGAGAAACACAAAAGTCTTCCTGGTCAGAAAACCACTCACCTAACCACTGCATNAAGCCCCCACAAATGGAAGGAATTATAATGTAATACATACATACATACATATATATATATATATATATATATATATATGTATGTGTGTGTGGGTATACACACACACACACACACAAATAGTGCTAATAACCACTTGTGATTCAGCTACATAGAGCATATATCCCTCACAATCTAAAATTGTTTTTGTATCTAATCTAATTATTTGTAATAAATCACATTACTGAGCCTTTACACAGTATTTTATAGAAGAGAAAGGTGAGGGGTTTTTTCACATATAAATGTTTAGGGCCCAAATGTCAAAAAAAGTAACTTCCCAGAAGTTATGTATACTTAAGCTGACTCTAGCAGTAGTCTAAATGGCACCGTAAAATATGATATAAAAGAATAAAATAAGTCTTTAAAAATGAAAGCAGTAAAACAAATTTTAAGCCCATTTGAATAGGTTTTGGCCAAAAAGAATCACCTCAAACACAGACACTGACTTTTTAAAGACCTAAAACCCAATCCAGTTTCTCATACAAGTGAGTGTAACAGAAGAAAGCAGAAAACTGCCTAAAAGACTATTATTATGCTTCTATTACAACTTCTAGTTAGAACAGGTTAAGAGGTTTGTTCAACAGGTCAACTCTCTCCAACCACAGATGCTTAACTGTAACAGTTTGGATCCGACTTTCCTGCCGGATGTTCAAACTTTACAGTTTGCAGCCTTTTCTCCCCCAGCCCCCTCTATGAACACAAGGGCAAGGGAGAAGGGAAAAGTTATTGAAATGCCGAAATGAGTAGATCAAAGCTGTACAAAAATATACACATGTATTTATACGTATATACAATTAGAATATTATGTACACAGAAGAAGGGACCTCGAACACCTCCCCC
>VZRE01010862.1:12379-60132 GCA_013396775.1 Cephalopterus ornatus
TCGGGGACGCGGCCGTGCCTCCCCCCGGCTGGGAACCGGCGACAGGCGCGGGGGCCCCCGCTGAGCCCCGGGGCGCTCCCGGGGTCGTGGGGGCACGTCCCTGCGGCCCTGCGGGTGCTCCGGTGCCGTGGCGGCGTGCCGGGGACGCGTTCTGCCGTGGCTGGGGGGTCTGCCTGTGCCTTGGCCCCCCCGTGTCTGTGCTGCGGGGACGTGTGGGGTGACACTGGGTGTGTGTCCACCCCACTTCTGCACACCTGGGTGACACTGGGGGTGTTCACACCCCACTCAGGTGACACTGGGTGCGTGTCCACCCCACTCCTGCACACCCGAGTGACACTGGGGGTGTTCACACCCCACTCAGGTGACACTGGGTGCGTGTCCACCCCACTCCTGCACACCCGGGTGACACTGGGGGTGTTCACATCCCACTCCTGCACACCCAGGTGACACTGGATGCCTTTACACCCCACTCAGGTGGCACTGGTGCATGTCCACCCCACTCCTGCACACCCAGGTGACACTGAGTGCGTGTCCACCCCACTCAGCTGACACTGGGTGCCTTTACACCCCGCTCCTGCACACCTGAGTGACACTGGGTGCCTTTACACCCCACTCAGGTGGCACTGGTGCATGTCCACCCCACTCCTGCACACCCAGGTGACACTGGATGCCTTTACACCCCACTCAGGGGGCACTGGGTGCATTCCCACCCCACTCCTGCATGCCCCGGCGTGAGGGTGTGTGTGGAAAACGCAGTATGTGAGCTCCGGGGTGTGTGTGGGTTCACGCCAGGTTCGTGTCCCCAGGGTTATCTTGGAAGTTACGGATAAGGCCCAGATAAAAACGTTCCGAGCGCTGCTGGTGACGTTGGCACGCGGGGCACAGCCAGGTGTGTCCAGGCTGGATGCTGGATATCCCTGTGCCCAGGGATGTAGGGCTGGGTACATGATTGCACCCACCCCGGGTGGGTCCTTGGGCTGCCCCTTTCCCAGGGGTGCCCCCGTCCTGGCGCTTCCCTGTCGAGGTGTACGGGTGGCTGCGCTCTGGAAGCACGTGGTGTTCCTGGTGGATCCGTGTTGGGTGTGCACCCGTGGACATGGCAGGTACCCGCTGTCCCCTCGGGGTAGGTGCAGGGAGTGAGTGACCTCTGGGTAGGTACGTTGTCCGTGTGTAGGTGCGACCTGTTCACGTAGATCCATCCGTGTGTATCCAGGCTCCTCAGGTGGATGCACCCACGGACATGGATACTCCCTGGAGTAGGGAGTGCCGTGGATACAGCCAGCCATCCCGCTGTGGGTGGATGTAGGGGAACGCACGTTTTCCACAGGCTCCCGAGCTGCTGGTGCCTGGCATCCTTCCCACTGGAAATCTCAGGAGAAGGAGTTTTTCCTCCTGGTGCAAGAACCTGTTGGGGGATGTAGGGGAAATGTCCCTGTCATAAGGGGAACCTCCCACCTCACTCCGTCTCCATACTGATGGACTTGCACCCTTTTTCCTTGTTGCTCTAATATTTCCTCTCCCTGTGGAAGACCCAGGGTGAGGGAGTTTGTCTCCATAACCATGATCTCCTTCTGTGGGGCTTCCCTGAAACTGGAGTCTCTGCTGGAGACTCCTTGGGAAGGAGCAAATCCCTGTAAGGCAAGGTCTGCCCATGAGGAGAGTCTGGATCAAGGGCTCCCTCATCCCTTTGGGAATCCCTGCTGTGGGGTTCAGTTCCTCAGTAAAGGACTAGAATCCACTATTCCACTAAAATCGTGGCTCCCATCCCCAGTGTCTGGAGCCCTCTCCATTTGATATCCTAGTTCCGTCTCTATTTTTAGAGACCCTCAGGGCATCCATATTTCTCCTCAAAGGTTCTTAATACTCCTGAACTCCTCTCTTTCCCTCTCCGTTCTTTTTTTGTGTTAAACCACAGATAGGGTTTTCTCCTTGCACTCCTCTCCCGAATTCCGTGGCGTTGGGCTCCATCAGTGAGTCGGGGAGGGAAGGGGCATCTCGATGGGGTCAAACCGTCTCCAGTCCTGTGTCCCTCCCTGGATGCTCCGAGTCACAGCAGCAGGTGCCTCCTAAGGGCAGAGCAGAGGATGCCAGGCTTCCAGGAGAAACCTGGATGCGGGAGGAGCAGCCAGGAAGCTCGTGGAGCAGCCCAACTCCCCAGCTGGCTCCTGTGCCGGGTGCTGGGTTTGTTTGGGAGCTGACAATCTGTCTGGTTGCTAAAGGAAGCGGGATGTGTTGTTGGGGGGGATCTGGGAGTACAGACTGTTCCTTCTCTTTCTCTTCCCTGTGCTGTTGATTCCCGGTGACTTCAGCCTGTGTTCTGGTGACTCCAGAGTGGTTGGTAGGCACTTTATTTACTGGACCCACAAATCCGGAGTCCTTCCCACTGTTTCTTAGGGAGCCATGGTATAAACCACCAGGTTTGGTAGCCATAAAATTGTCCCCAGGCATGTGGAGCTGAAGCATCTGGGGAAAGAAGTTTAGTGCAAAAATAAGCCTGAAAGAAGCAGATATATTTCTTTAGTCAGATCCAATAGAACTTTGCTGAAATAAAGGTAAAGTCTAGTTAAAATAGATTAAATTTGTAGTGAAACCGTAATTCTTAGCAGTGTTTGTCTGGAGGAAGAAAATCTCAGTAGGTTTTCCCTGACTGATTCATTATATTTTATATGGTTTATATATTATATGTATATATTTTTCTTGTTTTTTTTTCCTTTCCCTGAAATTTTAACACACATTCTTGAAATACTGCACCACCGAATTTTGGGTTTTGTAGTTCTGAGACAAAACCAGGGCTCCCAGAAAACAGCGGTGACTCTATTCCTCTAACATCATTGTCATTTTAAATCTACTTTTTTGTGACTTTAGTACTTTACTTATGTCCCATCCGCTTTTGGATGCTCTAATTCATTTTTTTCCTTGCTAGAGTGTAAAATAGGGAGCAGTAGACTGTGGATAGATAATATATATAGAAAATATATAGAGATTTTATTTAGAGAGATATATATAACATATATATATGTATATACACACTGTAGGTGGTGCAGGGCTTGTCTATGCCACCTGCAGGGTGATTCCCGTGAGATTCTGGGGAAGATCAGATGTTGTTGTTCCCTTTGGATTCTTGCTGTTGTTCCATGCTCTCCAGAAACGGCTGGAATTCCTCATTTGTAAGGTGCCACTGGACTTGTGCAGCTGCCTGTGCCTGTGGATGTGTCTGTGACCTCCACGTGTGTCTGTGCAGGGGGATGGAGCCAAATCCTGCTTGTCCGGGGCTCCCTCTGTGCCTGAGGTGTGGGATCCTGGCCTGAGTTCAGCCGTTCTCCAGACCCTCTCCTGACTCTCCTGCCAGGTTCTCCTCTGGCTCCAACATCAGGCAGCTCAGGGAGCTCAAACTGCACCAAATTCCTCCCTTTAGGTTGAGTAAGTTTTCCGTGGACATGATTCCGTCCAATGTGGGGTCGAGGAAGAGCCGGGAACGGGGCGGGAGAAGTGTCGCGGGGGGCTGGGGTTAAACCACGGCACAGGGCAGGTTGGTGGGGTGGGAAGGATGGAAAAGCCTCTCCAGCAGCAGCTGGATGCTGCCCTGGCCGGGCTGCGGCACGGATGTGGGTGAGTCAGGAGGTGCGTGGTGAGCTCTGCCGGCCCCGCTCCCGCAGCGAGGTGAACTGAGTAACAGCCTCAGGTGTCCTGGGCTAAACTCACCCCTGCATGTGAGTCAGGCCCTGAGTCACACGGAGCGGTTGTGATTTTGGGTTGAAATGTGGCGTTTTGATGATGAGACGATCGCTCATCAGCTTTTTGGGGGTGGTGGCCACTTGTGTTAATTGCTTGAGCATTCCTAGATCAGAGCAGCTGAAGAGTCACAGAGCTTCTGGAAATATTGTTGTTCGTGGAGTGGGAGCTGCAATTAATATCTTAAACTGATTAACTTAGCCTTGTAATAACTCTTGCCCCTCTTGCTTTCGCTGAGAGGAGAATCAAGGAGCCACACAATGGGTTGGGTTGGAAGGGACCATAAAGCTCACCCAGTTCCAGCCCATAAGAACAACTTTGATTTAAACAGATGCAGTTCTTGGTTTAATGATTCTAAAGTGTTTGGCAAGTCAGGCTTTGTAGGCAAGTCAGGCGTTGTGACTGCTTGTACACCACACTGGGAAGGTTCAACGGCGGCGATTGCGTCGCTGCGAAGTTTTATATGAAGCAAATACCAATTTGCAAAGCAAAAGGCTGTTTTTTTCCTGTGCCAGCCCCTCTGCACAAAGCCCAGGCTGACTCCCTGGGTTTCCAGCTGTGTTCTCTTTGCTCCTTAGCAGAGGTTTCAGGCTGGGGAGGGGTCGGTTTGCTGGTGCTGTTGGTTCGTTTGGTGGGCTGGAGCAGGGCACAGCTTGCTCCTCCAGGGCTCCGAGGCCTCCGTAGTGCCCGGGGCTGTGGGAAGGGGTGGCCTTTGTGTGTGGGAAAAGCTGTGGGAGAGGGAAAAGTAACGAGGTGACATCCTTGTGTAATGTCACTGCCTGAGTAGAACCCTCCTGAAGCTCCTGAGCATGAGACCCTCCGGTGCAGGGATTGCAGATAAATGCCTGGTGCTCGCTGGACTGGCACATCACCTGACCGGGAGCTGCCAGGGGAGGTTTTGTTCTGCTAAGACTATAAATGACTCTCATGTGGCTTGTCTAAATGATGACTCTGACCTTGGCTCCCAGCAGATTTCACTGCCTGTGATGAAAGCCTCGCTTTTCCCTCGTAAATGTGTGTGCATTCCCACCTTTTGTGGGGCAAAGGGGTGAGGATTTTTGGCTCCGTTCAGGATTTCCTACATCCTCCTGCGCCACTCTTCTGTTTGCTCCATTTCCTTCTAACCCCCAGTGCTCACTTATGCCAGGTAATAAATGCTTCCCCCCAGGGCTGAATTCCCAAGTGCTGCCCATAATGAGTGTGGTTGGAATGCTATTTAGGAAAACCTTATCACGGGAGGCCATATTCCTTTATTACCTGTGATAACCCTCCGGTGGAGACGTGCGAGTTAATTTTAGAAGGTGCCTGGAACTGTGTGCACAGATCGATACCTCAACCTTTGGGACCGAGGATCGGGAAGGGAAGAGGAGATTAAAGGAGGCTGGGGAAGAAGGGACAAGGAAATAATGGCTGTGAGCACCGTGGAAGGCTGTAAAATGGAACGGGGTGCAGTACTGGGAACATCAGACTTTGCCACTGGGAAAGGCCGTGGCACCGCACCTCTGCTCTTGCTTTGGGTCAAAATTAGTGGAGCACAGAAAGATCTTTGTGTTTGTGTCTTTCCTGGAGGGACAGAAACCTGATCTTTGAATTTATGGGCAATTAAAGGTGTTGTCGTAGCTTTGGCCCTGAGTCGGCGCATGAAAAATGAGCCAGGGAAGGGAATTACGGCTTTCGGAGCCGTGTTTGACCTCTCAGGTTTTGATTTTAACTCTGTCTAGTGAATTGGAAAACAATGTGATGGATTTAGCTCCAGCAAGGACGAGATGGAGGTAAAGCTGGAAAGAAAAGAAGGATCCAGGTAGCTCAGGTGTAACAGGAAGACTTCTCCACGTGACAGGGGACCCGCAGCGCTGGTTAAATTGAGGAATACTGAAAGAATGGAATTCTCAAAATGTTGTAGAGCTGCCACAGTGGGAGGCTACAAAAACCAAGCACTTAACTTTCTTCTTCAATATTTAGAATAATATAAATAGATATTTAGGGGGCGTTGGAACTGGATGATCTCTAAGGTCCCTTCCAGCCCAAACCGTTCTGCGATTCTGTGATTTATTTTCTATTTCAATTTTGCAGATTCCAGCCAGAGGTCCAAGAGTAGAACCTCTGTCATGGGAAGGAAACCTCCTTGGAGTAGGATGGTTGATGTCCTGTTAAATCCTTGTGTAGGAACGGGAGCTGTGGGTTACAAGTGTGAATGAGGAGGGGCAGAGCCTGAGAAATAAAGTCCAGCCTCTAAATAAAATCACTGGAGGCCGTTTGTTTAAATCCCAGCAAAACTGTTACGCTCCAGGGCTTGGAATGAGCAACAAACTGACTGGGAGGAAAAGAGGGAGTTAAGGATAAAATAAACTTTGAGTATTTCTTGCACAAAATCCTCGGTGCTCAGGTCTGCAGTGAAAGGCAATTCTAGCAAAGAAAAAAAAAACCAACCCTGAAATGCCTCAATTTCAGAGATAGAAAAGCCATAATATAGAGAAGCCATAATTTAGTTCCTTTCTTTGGTACCCGGTGGCTGCCGGCGTCAGGTCAGGGCTTTTTTTGGTGGGAAGTTCGTAAGTAGGAGCACAAGGTGCGGACCTTTACGGGGGGAGCAGCTGCCGCGGGGAGGCAAAAACGGGCCGTGCCTTCGTCACAGCATCGCTGCCGTCAGGATCAGCCAGTCCAGGCGGTGCTCTCGAGAGCCAGGGCAAACATTGGCACCAGGTGAGAAAGGAGGGAGGGGTTTGGTCGGTCCTGTTTGCTCCGCAGCTGCGAGAAGTTCTGCCGTCCCTCGCAGCGGTGATTCTGCGGACCAGAACTCTGTGTGTGTGCGCGCTGGGTTAATGCAAACCCTGCAGTGGGAGAAGTCACTAAATGACAAAAGAGGCCTGAGGAACATGGAACAAGGCTTTTTTTCAGGGAGCTGGGAGGCCGAAGATGTAAAAAAAAAAAAAAACCAAAAAAAATTATTTTTTGGAGAGCACTTCTCATCTGACCCTTTTTCTGCTCAAGGCCTCGAAGCAGTAAATTGCTGGTGGGCTGAATAGCTTTAGTAAATGTGATTTTGTGGGTTGTTTTTCGTTCCCAGATATATTTGGGGAAGGCCAGTGTTATTGAAGTACGTTGACTTGGCGTTTTTTGCATCAAATATTTGCACAGCTCTTCCCAGAGCAGGAGTTCAGACTTTGCAGATGGAGCTGTTGATGAACCACTGGCTTCCTAAGAAAACTTGGAAACTTGATCTGTTTTGTAGGTGCAGCTCAGTTTATCTGTGCTTGCTCCAAAATGCAGCTCATAGAATGAGGAGTGCTGAGATTATAATGGAATCATGGAATGGTTTGGGTGGGAAGGGACCTTAAAACCCTTCTCATTCCAACCCCTGCCATGGGCAGGGACACCTTCCATGAGATCAGGTTGCTCCAGGATTGATCAGAAGTTGTTATTCTCCAAAAGTCTGCGTGGAGCTGATTAAATTGGCACCTTGATTTATGACGCTTCTCCCTAATTATGGAGGGAGAGAGCTTGTGCTGCAGAGAGAACCTTTGGTTGTGGAGGGTTTTTTAATTTAGTACAGTGTTATTACTGGAAAATGTACATGTATGGTTATATAAATACATATTGAAATATCTTTTAGTTTTATTGTAGTAGAAATGTGCACAGATGTCTGGGATGAAACAGCTGTTAAAGGAAAGCCGAGGATTTCCTGTGACTTTCCAGAAGATTCTGTGGCCAACAGAGCTGTTCCCTGCGGGGAGTGACATTGGCAGGGACTTCTGGGGGTCGGGTGACCTGGTCCAGTTTGTGTCTGAGGTGAAAGGCGCTTTCCTGCAAATGTAACATGGGATAAGCAGGGATGGGGCAGAGCCTGGAACTGACGTTCCAAACGGCTCAGTGTAGGGCTGGGGTGATTTGTGGTGTATCTTCCAGCTTTTCCAAGACAGTACCACATCATCCCGGCTTTGTAGCTGGACTTCTCATCCCTGGAAGTGTCCAAGGGCAGGTTGGACGGGGCTTGAAGCGACCTGGGCCAGTGGGAGGTGTCCCTGCCCATGGCAGGGGTGGCACTGGATGGGCTTTAAGGTCCCTTCCCACCCAAACCATTCCATGATTCTCTGAATGTGCTGAAATTAAAACCGCTCATCAATAAATTTGGGGGTTCCTATGAACTGGGGGTCACCTGACCTTTTTCCCCAGCTCTGTTGTGCCATTATTAAATGTTGAAGCAGAGTTCCCACCCGCTCCAGTTGGATCTGGGAGCGTTCCACACTTCTCTGGGTTCTGGATGGCGAGCCGTGACAAGAGAGGGATCCCACAGGTAATGCCCAGCTGTGGGCATGTGGGGAGGTGACTGAGGGTTGGCACTTGCCTGGTACTGCTGAAAACGTGTCTGAACAGATGGAGGCAGCCCCAGGAATCGGTCAGCCCTGAGTCACTCGGTGTCCTGTTCTCCCTGGGATGGCTCAGCTCCGGCGGGAGCCGGTGCCTCCGCAGCTCCCGGAGCAGGGCTGGCTCCTGCACCTGCCTGCAGAGACCTGCCTGGAGCAGGGAAAAGTATGGGATTCAAATACACAGGGCAGCAGGTAACAGCCCCACCAGCCCTTTCTTCTGCCCAGAGTCTCGGGCACTTTGCCCCCTCCCCGTGCACTTGGCAGCTTCCCGGGGGGAGAAGCAAAACATCGGGAAACCCAGCCCTCAAACTGCTGGGTCCTCTGATGGAGACAAGTTCTCCACACAGCAGCAGTGGGTGTGCTGATGTGCAGAGTATATAACTAACAACCGTAATTGAGGAGGTTCTTTATTTTTGGTCAGCTTCCCAGCTTTAATATTCCCCTAATTTTTGGCCTTTTCCCGTGTGAAATGGAAAGCTGCAGCGCTCTGACCTTGCTTTAAATTGCACTGTTGGAACTCCAGGTATTTATTTTTTCCTCCTGACAGAGCCTTAAATAGGCAGCCAGTTGCATTTTTCATGAGTGTCAGAAAGAGGAGGAAAAGCCAGTTGAAATATTAGTTCCTTCCAAGGAACTGCTGAATTTCGTTCCGAAAGTATTCGAAAATCAGAGTCTGAGGGCGCCTTGAGCTGGAAGTTGGGAAGCTTCACTTCTTATTTACTCCTCAGAGGTGAAGTGATTGGTGTTTGATCGTGAAGTTACGTGCGAAAAGCCAGGGAATGGACTGTTCCCATAAAAATGACTCAAGGACCAATTTAGGGAAACAGCTTCCAGCAGTTCATGCCGGTATCTGTTCCCAGTGGTTTCCTTCCAGCTCCCCCAAAGCCTGCTGACTCAGGTTTGGGGTTCTCTCCAGGACTCCAGTGCTTCTGGAGGTGGGGAAATCGGCTTGGATCCTTCTCAGTATTGGCTGAGATGGGTTTTATTGTTTGCAGATTGCACTGATGTGTTTGATGTGGGTTTTTTTGGTTAAAAAAACCCCCAACCTGTGACATTCTGGGCTGTAATTTCTGTCATTTCACATCGACCAGTTCGGTATTAATTGAAGTGCTTTCTGTAAAATAAATTGCTGCAATTTTTCTCCTCTTCATTGGCACTGAATCCTCTCCAGTCCTTCTGCTGTTACTATGTGAGATTTCAAGAGCTGATAACAAAATCCTCGCTGTGCTCAAGTAATTTAGAAAATAGTTGATTCTCCTGAAGATCCTTGTGTGCATGAGGTTTTATTCCTTGTGTGTGCTTTTAGCGAGGACACTGAGGCTGCTACTTGTCAAGGAGTGCATGTCTTATTTTTGTTTAATTGTTTATTTTTGGACTCTGAGGAGCCACAGGGAGATGGTGAAGCGTCACTTTATTTCATGCCCTGTGTGCTCCAAGGTGGGGAATTGGTGGGAAGGTGACGAGTCCGTGGGGACTGGGGACATTGGCTGTGGCTGTTTGGAGATTTGCTCTTTGCTGAGTTGCTTTGGAAGGTCAAGACATGGAGCAGTGACAGTGTCAGGACAAGAGGAAACAGCCTCGAGTTACACCAGGGGAGGTTCAGGTTGGAGAACTGGGAAAATTTCTTTGTGGAAAGGGCTGTCAGACATTGCAAGGGGCTGCCCAGGGCAGGGATGGAGTCCCCATTCCTGGGGGGATTCCAAAGCCCTGTGGCACTTGGGGACATGGTCAGTGGTGGCCTTGGCAGTGCTGGGCATGGTTGGACTCGATCTCAAAGGTGCTTTCCAACCTAAACAATTCCATGATTCCATGGAGACTGAAAGTCTCCGCTTGGAAAGGAGCAGCTCCACGATGCAGTTGGTATCCTGGTCTGGATAGGAGGACAGGATTTGGAAGGAGGTCGTGCTGTGCCGGGGTCTTCCTGTCAGCAAGGGCTGGAATATCAGCTTTTCCTGGCCCTTCCCTGTTTCCTCTGGGGGCCTCTCTCCATCTAATTTCCTCATTAGCACCCGTGGTCTTCTGGAAAGGTCCAACAAGCAAGACTAGTGCTCTGATGGATTTTAGACTTGAGTGGCTAAAACCTTAGTTCAAGCTTAAACAGAGGAGCCAGGGTTTGGGTTTGTTCCCACCTTGCCATAATCCCGAATCCCAACATCAGTGTGAATTTTAGCTGGCGGGGAAAAAACACTGGAGAGGAGGATAACCAAGGAACAAAGTAAACAGTGGCAGAAGTGCTGAATCCCAGAGTACCCTGAATCCCAGAGCACCCTGAATCCCATTTTCTTTTTTGAGTCGTTGCCTGACTTTGTCAGAATGCCGGGATGAGCACGGGACAGGCAGAACAAGCCAGGCCACACTCAAGAATTGAGGGAGGGGAGGTCTGTGGAACTACTGCTGCATCTCGCTGTGGAATCTCCCGTGTGTTCCTGGTGTTCACAGCTCCCAAGGAATCAATGGGATCTGCTCGTTCTGGACATTATTTTGAATTTCTTCTTTTGAGGTTTGCGAGCTGAAGGCTGGGTGTTGCACCCTCAGTTCTCACCTCTGTGCTTGGTTTGTCCAACAAAAAGGTCTTTTTCTCAGCCCTTTTTGCATGGTTTGATCCATGGGGTTCATCCCGAGCCCCGGTTTTAGGGGACGTTGTAGCAAATGGGATTTGGAGGGACACTGGGAAGTAACTAATCCTTTTGAAAACCTCCTTTGTGCAGGAATTGAGGCAAAGGAGCACCTTGGGAGTGTGGCACAACCCAAATCCCAAAGGGTCCCAGGCTAGAGGAGTGTGCTGGTAAGTTTGTAGGATCTGAGGACTGCGCACACAACGTCTGTATCTACGTTATCTAATGGGATATCACAAACGGGGGGAATTCTTCCCCCTGCCCCTTTTAAAGTTCATGTAGGATCATTTGGGGCTTCCCAGAAAGCAAGGCTGATACCACTGCAGGTCAGGCTTTGCTGCTTCTTGGCTTGCCTTTGGGAAAAGTGCTGGATTATGGACATTTCATGCGGGGAAAGAGCAATATAATGTCTTTAAAGCTTTCCCAGAGTTAGAAATGGAGCTTCATCCTGTGGTACTGAGGGAAAAGAGTCTGTACAGACATTAGAGCTGGAGGTCCAGGAGGAATTCCAGAGAGCAGAGGGCGTGAAGGAGAAAATAATGAAGTGAAGGTAAAAGTAATTTGTATTTTAACAGGGAGAACAAGTGATATTTGGCTTTACTGTCCTGGTAAGTGAGCACTGGACGGTGCCTGTGGAAAGCTTTGGCCTCAAGGAGTTCACTTTCAAAGTTCGTGGAGGAAGGATCCACCTTGGCTCTGTTCAGTGGGAAGAGATCATCGAGTTCGAACCTCCAAAAAGAACAGAGTAGGTTTTGGGGGAGTTTCTCTGTCCAGGCTAAGGTCAGCTTTGCTCGTTACAGCTGTGTTGAAATGACAGGAATGTTTTCCAAACAACTTACGGGCAGTGATCAGGGAAGAAACTTGGGGACCTGTTCCTCACAGGCTCTTGTGCCCAACTTTCCGTGTTTGATATCCGTGTTGTTTTACTCTCCTCGTAACAAGGACTAATTCTTCCTGCACCTTTGCCCTGATACGATGTCACTGTACTTCATTTTTCCTTTATTATAAAATTAAGGAGACTGTGTTTGACTCAACAAATAGCATTTAATTTTGGTTCTGCTCGTGCTCATCCGTCACTTCCACCTGGTTAAAAGTGATAGAGAGTTTGCTGGAGATAGACACAGAGGAAACACTTCCCTCAACAAAACAGTTTTGGGGTTTTTTCCCCTCTTTTTTTCCCTTTTTTTTTTTTTTTCTTTTTTGAGTCAACATCCCCTGCAATAATCCAGGCTTTAAGTTGGTTTAAATTGGGTTATTCAGTGCTAATGTTATGCAAGATTCCTGATTAGTGGTGTGGAGTCGGGAGTTGTGAGACTACTTGGAGCAGGGATGGAATTAACATCACCGTGGCAACCATTATAATTAAAATAGGCTTCCTTGGGAAGCCGGCCGTGGCCGGGTGTGCCAGGGCTGCATCCATTCATCCCTGCCCTGGGAAGGGGTTATGTAAAATCCAGGGCTGGGCACTTGGGGTGACCGAGCCGCTCTCTGAGTGAATCCTTTGTGAGCCTTGCCTCGGAAAGGCAGGACCCGTTGGCTCCCTCAGATTCATTCCTTAAGTGATTCTTTCCGTAGTATTCCAGCTGTCCAGTCCAGGTGCTGTCGGAGTGCAGAGCTCAGTGTGAACCGAACCACTGACACGGTGGTGGGGATGCACAGCCACCTCATGGTTCCCTTGGGTTGTACATTTGAACCAATTCCTGCAATTCCGGCTCGTTATCCCAGTTCTGACTTGTGGAAGAACTCCAGATGAACAGTGTGGCTCAGGGCTGTTGTTTTGATGAGTTTGGACGTGGCTTCTCTGGGTGCTTGTATGGCTGGAGAGCAGAGGGGCAGCCCAGGATCCCTGAGGGTGGAAAAGCCCTCCCAGCCCATGGAGCCCACCCTGTGCCCCATGCCCACCTTGTCCCCAGCCCAGAGCACTGAGTGCCACGGCCAGGCCTTCCTTGGGCACCTCCAGGGCTGGGCACTCCAAACCTCCCTGGGCAGCCCCTGCCAAGGCCTCACCACCCTTTCCAGCCAGAAATTCCTCCTCATGGCCAACCTGAGCCTCCCCTGGCACAGCTGGAGGCTGTTTCCCCTTGTTCTGTGGCTGTGAAGTCCTATAAACACAGGCTGAGAGAGCTGAACATCCCTTCCACCCCAAAGCATTCCATGATTCTGTAATGATTCTGTGATTCACAGAGGAATAATGTCGGAAAAATCCCTAAGTCTCAAAGCTGGAGGAAAAACTCATCACATGAACTTTCAGGAAAACCTTGGAGTATCAAAGCTGCTCTCATGCTATGGGGCACTTTCTAGACACAAAGTAATTTTTCCTATTATTTTTAACTTAACCTGTTGTTTATTGGCACCTCGTGTTACTTTTGAGTGAGAGGTGACTTGGAGGTTTCTCTTGGTGCTTTCAGCAGTTCCGTGTTTGATTGTTCATTCTTCCTTCTTGATATTCCTCGGGGAATTTACAGATGGTCTTCCATTTGTGGAGCAGCTGGTTTGCTGGTCTGCCCGAAACAGGTGATGTTGAAACAGATGAGTTGTGACCTGGTCAACATCTGGAGGGAAGGAAGCAAGGGGAAGAAAACAGAGGGAGAAAGAGAGGATTTTTTTTTTTAATCAGTGGTTGCTCTTCACGCTTCGCTGTCTCAGGGATGGTGGTTTGTGCTGCTCTGATTTTATACTTGTCAGGTAGCATGAGGAGACTTTTGGGATCCTCTCTGCTGTTTCAGGCCACACAGAGTCATGGAACGGGTTGGGTGGGAAGGGACCTCAAAGCCCATCTCATTCCAGCCCTGACACCCTCCACTATCCCAGGTTGCTCCAAGCCCCGTCCAACCTGTTCTTGGACACTTCCAGGGATCCAGGGGCAGCCACAGCTTCTCTGGGCAACCTGTGCCAGGGCCTCCCCACCCTCCCAGCCAGCAATTCCTTCCCAATATCTCATCTAAATTCACCTTCTTACAGTTTAAGGCCATCTGAATACGATGTTTGCAGGGGCTCTGCAGGGATGGACCCGTCATGTGCAGGCTCACGTGCTTCCCTTGGAAGCTCTATCCCTGATGGATGGAAAGATGCCATTAGGACACGGCAGCCAACCCTCCATCCCTGGGAAGTGCTCCACACACAGTATTTGGTAAATACCTTTCCTCCAGACTGGAGCCCAGAATGTTTAAGCTGAACACAGTCCAAATTGATACCAAGTAGGAGTGAAAAGAAAAGGAGAGAAAAAAACCCAACTCCTAAACCAGTTTAAAGCCTCATTTGAAATTCTCCTGTTCAATCCCCGTCGCTCGGGAGGGAGAGCAAAAGTCCAGGAAAACCATCTGTGCAGGGAAGGCTCTTTCCAGAGTCGTTGCTGGGGCGTGGGATAAGTTGATTGCATTGGTTGGGAAGAGGGAGGTTGGGATGGGCCTCTGGGGAGTCTTCAGCAGCAAGAACGGTTTTGAAGGGAATAGTAATAAAGGCACGAGGGACGTTTTGGGAATGAATGTCTATGTTTGATAGGATGACAGGATGGTTGGGGCCAGAAGGCACCTTAAAGATCATCTCATTCCAACCCCTGCTGTGGGCGGGGCTGCCACCCACTGGGCCAGGCTTTGTCACCCATACCAATAGCAGTGTGCCGTGTCAGGGGGAGCTGGGGTTGAGTTGGAGCAGAGTTTTGTTGTGATGTGCCCTTCCCGTTCCACCGCTGGTTTGGGAATACCTGAACGGCCACTGGCCAGCAAATTCTGCTGTAAACCAGTGTGAGGTTGTGTGTGAAGCTCTGCTGTGGCTGAGTGGCACTGGAGGTGGGCAGGAAGCCTTCAGCAGGGAGCTGGATACACGGGAAAACAAGAAGCATGTGGAATATGTGCTGGGGAAGGATCTTGAGCGGTAAGTGCGTCCTTCACCCCGGTGCTAACAAAGAGGAGCGGGGAGTGGAGGCCAAAAGGCCCTTTGAAATGGAAACAAAGCCTGAAGCTCCACTCTCGGAAGGTTCTGTGTCTGCTCACCAGGTTTGGAAACGGTTTCTGTGGTTACGGAACAAACAGGATCAGACAAAGGCAGGACACGTAAGGGAGCCCGGGAGGGAGGTTGGGGTGAGCCTGGGGGGAGGCTGCTGACTGCAGATTGGGACTTGCACAGGGCCTTGGAGACCTCCAGGTCCCTTCAGATGGCCAGATAGAGAAGTGCTGGGAGCAGGAGTTCTTTCCTGATCCCAAGGGAAAAAAAGAAGCGAACTGGAGTTGGGTGGTGTTTGTGAAGGGACTGCTTGGGATCGTTCAGCCTTCATCACCAACAGGAGGGCTGAGGTGTCCCTTCCTGACAGAAGGAGGCTTGGGGAAAAAACCACTGGAGTTCCTGCTTTCCTGGCTCGTTCCTGAGCCTCGAAGGCAGCGCTGAAGGCCTTTGGTTGGCTTGTGAAAGGCTGTGCAGTAAAGCTGGGACTGGACTGGGCTTCGCTAGGCTCTGAGGCTGGAGGTGCCAGCACCAATTCTTATCCAGATGGCAGAGGAGACAATGAAGAGATGTCAACTCTGATTGTTCAGGATGGATCCTGAATCCATTCCTCAGTCAGAAAAGTGCTACATGGCCTTTCTTTCAGTCCTTAAAAGAGCCTTCTTGGAAAGGTGGAGCAGACTTTGGTAGGGCCTCTAGGGGTAGGACAAGGGGGAATGGCTTCCCAGTGACTGAAGGCAGAGTTAAATGGGATATAGGCAAGGAATTCCTGGCTGGGAGGGTGGGGAGGCCCTGGCCCAGGCTGCCCAGAGAAGCTGTGGCTGCCCCTGGATCCCTGGAAGTGTCCAAGGCCAGGCTGGACCCACCTGGGCTAGTGGAAGGTGTCCCTGCCCATGGCAGGGGTGGCACTGGATGGTCTAGAAGCTCCCTTCCAACCAACCCATTCCATGATTCTATGATCCACTAACCTCTGGGGCAGGAAGAGCTGTTCGGAAGCAGGGAAATAAGGAAGAGAGGCAGAGGAACTCCTGGTGTGACTCAGAACTTGGCTGGCCTGTGGGTTTTCAGGTGACCTTGGGCAAGCTGTCCCTGCTGTGTCTGTCCCTTCCCCTGGTGACGAGCTGAGCCGTGTTTGTGCCGTGCTCTTTGAAGACCCTCTGTAAGCACAGCAGATGAAAGGATGACCCACTTGATGCTCCAGCAGAGCTCTTTGTCTGGCATCTCCCCGTAACTCCGTGTGCCTTCCCAGCTCAGTCTCCCTGAATTATTCCCTGCTCCAGATTGCTTCCTGCCTGTTCCTTCTGTGCCTGGACACCGGCCAGCAATCCCACACCCATTCTCTTCCACCATCCCCTCTGAACCCCGCTCCGGTGCAATCCTCAGGGTTCATTTCCTCATCCAGAGGGTTCAAGGGAAGGGTGAAAGTGTCCTGAGAGGGTAGGAAGGAGTGGTTGGGTGTGGAGACAGTTTGCTCCCAGCTGTGCTCACGCTGTTCCAGGATATCTTTTGAGCTTTTAAAAGGGAACAGCCCCCGGATAGAAAAGGGTTTTAGGTAGTTTTAAACCAATAATTTAAAATTAAAAAAAAAAAAAAAAAAGAATTGGTGATGACTCAAACATCCATAAAAACGTCTGGCATAAAACTCCAGCTCTGAAGTCCTGAAATGTATGGCTTATAAATGTCATTTTTGTGGGAGTTTCTACAAGTGGAGTCAGTTTCTTTGAGACAGGGCCGAGCCTCTGAAACCCGCTGCGCAGCACCCGGCTCCGCAGCACTGCCTGAAGAACTATTTTGGGGTTTTTGGGATCGTTACAGGGAAGCGGCGTCGCCACAGGAGGCTTTTTGGGTTAGGAAACAAGTTATCTGGTCACCGCAGCAGAGGAGCCGTTGGGTAACTCCGAGCGCCAAGGAACTTTGTGTGCTCGGCTCTTCGTTTTTCCATGACTTTTTATTTCTAATATAAACGAGCTGCGATGTTTCCTGGTTTCTCTGCGGCAGGAGCAGCGGAATGACCATGGCTGAGTCATGGGGCTGCCTGAACACGTCCAGAGCTTGCACTCCATGTTCTGTGGGACAGCGTTTGTTGTCTCATCTGACTCTAGAGAGATGAGTGAACTGCTGAGACCGGCTCTAAAACACAAAAAGAGCTGCTGCTTCAGTCAGTCACAGGAAAAGTCTGATAAAAGTGCGGTTTAGATGCGAAGTTTGGGTCATAACGCTCCGGCTGATTCATCCCGTGGTTTTTTGGACGGGGTTTTTGGATCCTCCCCCTCAAGTCACCCAGCAAAACTGAGTAGGTGTGTAGGGACCTGCAAAGCTTCCTGGCCAAAACCCAGCCCAGACAATGGGCTCGTTGTGCTGCGGGGACTCTGAGCTGCTTTTTCTCTTGTTTATTTGTTCTTTGTTTCCTGCTCTTTGTCGTTTGTCTGAGGGAACAGGGAATTAGGGCTGGTGCTGTTGATTAAAGGGGAGCTTTGGGCTCGTTGAGCTGCAGGGAGGGAGCTCTGCTCTAACAACCTGCAGCAAGTGGAACTCAGGGGCTCCCCAAACAAATTAAAAAAAAAACAGAACCCTTGAAAATATCTGGAAATTTGTCCTTCCTCCAGCAGCTGAAAGGTGTCATGGATTATATCAGTCTTGGAATCATGGAATGGTTTGGGTTGCGAGGGACCTTAAAGCCCATCTCGTTCCAGCCCTGACACCTTCCACTAGCCCAGGTTGCTCCAAGCCCCATCCAGCCTGGCCTTGGACACTTCCAGGGGTCCAGGGACAGCCACAGCTTCCCTGGGCAACCTGTGCCAGGGCCTCCCCACCCTCCCAGCCAGGAATTCATCCCTAATACTTCATAAATCAAACGACCTTGGTTTTTAGATCAGGTGAATTCTCCTTTTTTTGGTGGTTTCTCTGGACTTTTTTAAGTGGATTTGGGAAGAAATTGTTCTTTTTCTGGTTTGTTTTCTTTTTTTTTTTTTTTTTAATGTTTGTGGTCCTGACAAGAGCTGAGCACCTGTATTTCTCTGGTAGAGAAGCTTTGCCTTTCTTTGTGCAGGATTTAGCCACAGGACTGCCCTGAACTGCCCCTCCCTCTCCCTCTCTGGAGGTCCCAGGAAAGGTTGGGTGTCTTGGCTCCTCTGACTCACAGCCCAGTGTGTTAAATTGCCACTGCCTGTGTTTTATGTTAACTCTGGGAGCTGCTGAAGTGCTGGCAAGTGTTTTCTTCCTGCCAGGTCTCCTGTAGAGATGGTGACCTGGGGCAGAAGGGGCAGGAAGGGGTCAGTGATAACCACTGTCCTCTGTCAGGGAGATCCTTCTTCCCTCTGCAAGCTGGGCAAGGCTTGAGTCATCCCAGCCCCTTCCTCTTGCCTGAAGGAGATTTCACCTGTTCTCTGGAGTTCCACACCCTTCCCTGTTATAGAATCCCTGAGGCTGGAAAAGCCCTCCCAGCCCATGGATCCCCCCTGTGCCCGATGCCCACCTTGTCCCCAGCCCAGAGCACTGAGTGCCACGGCCAGGCCTTCCTTGGGCACCTCCAGGGCTGGGCACTCCAAACCTCCCTGGGCAGCCCCTGCCAAGGCCTCACCACCCTTTCCAGGGAGAAATTCCTCCTCATGGCCAACCTGATGCTCCCCTGAGGCCGTTGCTTTGTTGCTCCTTGATTTTTCCAGGTAGCCTTGCAGAAGATGTCAGAGGGTTGGTGGGGAGGACGCAGGTTCTGGGATGAGCAGAATGGGTTCATAGAGGATCTGTTGGATGCAGAGCTAAGTCCTACATGGTCAGGAGAAGAGGAGGGAGAGGAGCCTTTCCCTTCTGGTGCCACAGATTGGCTCAAGCAGCCTCACAACTTCACCCATCCTCAGGATTTCCTGGTATCCCTGAAGTCACTTGACACCAGTTTTTGTGGTTCCTCACTGGGTACTCCTTGTCGGCGAGTTAAAAAAACAACTTTGATGAAATCAGAGTGGCAGATGTTGGACAAATCTGGCTCTGAGTTGTCTCAGAATCGGAAAAATCTTGTAGGTAAATGTCAGTTTTGGAGCTCTGGATATTCCTTTTCCCGCAGCTCCAGCCTCATCTTATCTGGGAAGTTCAGCCTTGGCTCAGTGCTCAGGTGGCTTTTTAGTACATGTAAAGGTCTGGTGCTGTCAAACATCCCTCTCTTTATCCAGTTTGAGAGACGTTTTGGAACAGAAGAAAAGAAACGTGATGGAATCTCTTCCAGAAACAAATAAAATGGAGAGAACAATAGCAAAAAACCACTTTAAAGGGGTTAAATACCTTTGGGGCGTGTTTTAATGCTTCAGAGTGGAACTTGAGACAAGTCACTGAACATTTTAACCCCATTTGTCTTGAACTTTCACTGACTTCATCCCTTTTCTCTGTTTTTTCCATGTAAAACGGGTTTATGTTATCAGATACCCACACCCACTGGAATACCAGACCCTTTCCAAGTGCCCAGCAGAGACCTACTCACGCCCTGCTGTGTCACACAGAATAGAAGTTCAGATTTGAGGTTTTTTGGTGCCACAAAGGTTTTCATCATCATTTCACTGCGAGGCCTGTGCTTGTATTTAGGGATTTATTGTCTATGACATTGGGACACAGAGGCTACTTTAATATAGGCACTGAGTGTCTGATGTTTGGGTCTTAAAATAACTTCCAGCTGATTTGAGGCAGAGTCAGTGACCTAAATTTACCTGGTTTTGCTTGGGAACACTCCAGGTTAGGACTGGAGGTACAGAGCTCTGTATGCTTCGGGGTCCTGACCTTCCTGGGGACTCGGGAGAACAGGACTGAGATCTGTAAACCCAAAGGCCTGGGTTGTTTCCACTGGTTTAAACTGCGTTGGTTCAATGAGCTGCTTCAGCCCAGGTAGAAAGATTTATTTATGTTATCTATATTTATGTTATTTATGTTCATTTATATTGTTTATACGTGCTGATCTCGTGAATGTGAGATACCTTCCACTGACCCAGGTTGCTCCAAGCTCCATCCAGCCTGACCTTGAACATTCCAGGGATCCAGGGGCAGCCACAGATGCTCTGGGCAACCTCGGCCAGGGCCTCCCCACCCTCCCAGCCAGCAATTCCTTCCCAGTATCCCATCTCTCCCTGCCCTCTGGCACTGGGAAGCCATTCCCTGTGTCCTGTCCCTCCATGCCTTGTCCCTAGTCCCTCTCCAGCTCTCTTGGAACCCCCAAGTGCTGGACAGTTTTCTGATCCAGTGTCATCAGGAATCATCTTAATTCCTCAAGGTGGTTGTTTTCACTTTGTTTTCACCTTAATTCAAAAATCCACTCAACTTTTGTTTGTATTTGCAGCCAAGTAGAAGTTCTGAAGTGATTCCGTGGGGTGGGGTTGAAGTAGTTGGGTAAAGAATTCCTTAATGACTGACTTAATGCTGATATTCCTGTTTTATCCCTGCCTCTTCCGTCCATAATTTTTACATCTGAAGTGTTTTTAGGGCAGTAGTTTTGCTGAGGTGTTAGTGGAGCTCTAAGGAAAATGTCCTTGCTCCACAGTTCACGTGTGGTTGGGTTCTTCCTGCCTCTTGGTTCCTGTCCAATGTGTGGCAAATTTCAACCAAATGACTGTCGTGGAGATTAATCATCCTCGGGAGCCGTGTCTTTGTTTTCCCCCGGTGAACACACAGCAACAGGAGAGGTGATTTTGCTTTTTAATTACTTTTTCCTCCCACTGGCCTCTTTAGTCTTTAGCCTTGTCAAGATGGGCCACGGAAATGCCACGGAGACCACCTGGGGCTTGGCTTGGGAAATGGGACTTTACACAACTCCAGAGGCTCCAAATGGAAGTTCCACCCTCTCAAGCCACGCTCCCAGTGTGATTTAAAGATCCTCCACGCTGAAAATAACCCATTTTTTATAATTCCACCAGTCATTCTCTATCTAATTTTATTCTCCTCTGTTCATCCCGGGCTTTCTCAAGCTTCTTCTCAGGTTCATTTGCAAATATGGGTTATCAGCATCCATCACTCCAGAGCTTGGCCACATATCCAAGGCAGGATCATCTTTCCTTTTCCGAAGTGACTTGTAGGAGAAGGCAAACCGGGCATAAATAATTTTCCAATTAGGAAAGGAGCCTGCCTGTGTGTCACGTGGGCTTTGGGGGGGTGATAAATCCTCCTGCTCCTTGACACTTGCAGCCAATTAAGAAATTAATCCATAAAAACGTGGCTGCCGAAGGATTTTTGCCCAACAGAATCTTTTTAGGGTTTAAAAATGAGGCTAAACAATAATCCCGGTGTTCTGTTATTGGGAACTGGGGGCACTGCATCTTTGTGTGCAGCTGTAACTGCCTTCAGGGTAATTAAAATTCTACTAAAGAAACGAGGAGGAGCAGAGGGAATATTTTATTTGGAGCCGGGACAGCTCTGAGTCTTTGGGATGCTGTAGGAGATGTGATATCACCCCAACTGCACGTCCTCCTTTATTTGTTGTACATTTATTCTCATTTGCAGTGTCAAAAGCCTGGGAGAGGAATTACTGTGCAAAGCAGAGGTGTCTGGAAGCACCCACGTGATGGTTTCCCAAAGAAATCTGTGCTCCCCAATGGTTGTGCTCCTCAGGAAAGGGAAAGGGGTTTTTCCAGAGCCGACTGAAGGCTGAAATCATTGAGACTGGGCAGTGGGGGGTGTCGCTTAAGATGGACACAGATCAGATGGATACTGGGAAGGAGTTCCTGGCTGGGAGGGTGGGGAGGCCCTGGCCCAGGTTGCCCAGAGAAGCTGTGGCTGCCCCTGGATTCCTGGAAGTGTCCAAGGGCAGGCAGTGGAAGGTGTCCCTGCCCAAGGTGGGTGGCACTGCATGAGCTCGAAGGTCCCCTTTCACCCAAACCTTTCCAATTTCCCTCTGGTCTGACCCTTCCCGTGGGCGTTGGGAACAGTCTCCTAAAGCAGCAGTTGACCCCCCCAAAATGTCCCATCCCAACCTGCCCCGAGGTGTTTGTGGTGCTCTCAGGAGGGGATGAAATCCATGGAGAATTAACTTCCAGCAGACTGGGCCTCCTTTTGGGAGGAGCAGAATCTCAGGGGCATTCTGTTGCTCTGCTGATCCTGTATTTTTTGGATGATAAAATCCGTGCAGAACAAAGTCGTGCCCTGGATTTCGGGTCTTTGAGACTGGAGATTGCTTTTCTTTTCTTCTTTCACCATCTGATGACTTGGCAAAACGTTGCATTCCTGAAATGTCAAACTTTGACAAACTTGAAGGGAAAAAGGAGGAAAAACCCCCCTCCAGGCTCTCGTTTTAGCAGCTTGTTGTGCTTGCACAAGCACAGAGAGAAGCAGATCTTCTCTGTAGGTATCTCAGCTTCATCTCTGACTATTCTTTGGCAGCTCCTGACTTCAGGAAAACATTGTTCTGAGGGTTTTAGCGTCGTTCCAGCAGCGTCTGCAGCTTTGGGCTCGGCTCTGATGCCTCCATCAGCATTTCCAGCATGAACCCCACCTCGAGGAGCCCGAGTGTGCCAGAAACGTTCCCCCCGCACTGAGGAGCTGTTTTTAGAAGGCAGAATCACGCAGCTCCTGTAAAAGGTTTCTGTTCAGGAGGCAGTTGCTATTTACACACTCGGTGTCTGTTGTTAGAGCTGAGACTCGCGTTAAGATCAGTTTTACGAAAGCTCTTGCACAAAGACGTGGCTGGAGCTGGGAAAAACCCCAAACTGCCTCCAGATCCTGTCAGTTCGGAGCGCTCAGCGCTTTCACACTGAAACAAAGCTAAAAACCCACGAAGCTTTTAAACCAAACTCCTCCTTCAGCTGGAGATGGAAAAGGCTTTGTGGGTTTAAACAGCTGAGTTGCAAAGGGAGGGTCTGGTCTGGTCTGTTGGGGACCAACACTCCAAATCATTGAGAATACAACACAAAGCTCCAGTTAAACAGTCAATAATCCCTTTTTTAACGTTTTTTTTGGCCACTTTTTCCTCATCAGCAATACATGGGAAGCATAAAGAAGTAGCCAAAACCTTCAGTGCCATGTAAGGGAGTGAGAAGCCAACGCGGAGAGAGGATGTGGGTGAGGACAGAAAGGTTAACGTGGGCTTAGTAACAATTAAAACTTAAACTCAATTAGTTGATTCTCCTCAAGCCCATCTGATGTGATGAGCTGGGTGTTCCTCAAACATTCATTTCACTTCCATGTATTTCCAGGAGCCTCTTTGCCCAGAGAAGCTGTGGCTGCCCCTGGATCCCTGGAAGTGTCCAAGGCCAGGTTGGACAGGGCTTGGAGCACCCTGGGCCAGTGGAAGGTGTCCCTGCCTGTGGCAGGGGTTGGCACTGGATGGGCTTTAAGGTCCCTTCCCACCCAAACCATTCCAGGATTCAGCAGAGTTTTGTGTTTTGGAATGGTGAAAATCCAGAGAAGGATGGGATCTTGTTGGTCTTTAATTACAGTTATTTAAGTACAGAAGAATTGTTAAACCCAACTGCTCCAAGAAATCTCAGCTCCACAATGGAAGGGATTGCTTTGTGAGGGTGTTGCTGGAAGGTTTGGAGCGTTGGAGTTGTCTCCTAAATGTCAGGATTGCTGGAAAGCTCCGGGACTGGGTAATTCATGTTCCACAGCACCTAAAATTAGGTTTGAGGAATAAGGGAAAGAAGAGCTTAAGCCCTGCCTTTGTGTTCCAAGAAAAGCACGCATCGGGAGAATCCTTTAAATAAACTAAATAATCCTTAAATACACACTTGACTGGCACAGTGGCCAAGGCCCAGCAGTTCTAGGAAACCCTCTGAAGAATCAGTGTCACAGTTAACTGGGGCCATGGGGACATCCAGGGCAGTGAAGAGCCTGAAGGAGAGTTCTGGTTTTGATCAATTTGCAGTGTTTTGAGATGTTTTTTTGTGTTTCAAAGGCTGCAGTTTCACATGTGCTGTTTGCTTCCTTGCGAAGTGAACTTGCCCCCGAGAGCTGCTGCAGCTGGGGGAAGGGAGGTGGTGCTGCTTCATGAGAACCATGAGAGGGGTTAGGAATGGCCTCGTGTTCCAGAAGATCGGTGGTGCAGTAAAAGTTGTCCTTGGGGGGGCTGGGAAGGGGAGAGAGGGATGTGGAGCTGGGTGGAGATTAGAGGTGTTCCCTGGGGGACAGCGGGGGCATCTTAAAATCACAGGATCATTTGGTTTGGAAAAGCCCTCCAAGGCCACAGAGTCCAGCCAACCCCTGCACTGCCAAGGCCACCACTGACCATGTCACCAAGGGCTACATCCACAGGGCTTGGAAATCCCTCCGGGGTGGGGACTGTTCCGTCTGGTAGCATGTTCCTTGTAGGATTTACGTGTAGTGGCATCTGTGTTTTGGCCAGGGGAGGAGCTGTGATGTCGCAGGATGATTTTTTTCCCCATCCCCGTTCACATTCTATAAACATTTGCCTTTGAAAATTCCATTTTGCAGAGACTCTTGTCGTGTGAAGCCACAGCTGTGGAACAAAGCCCATCATTTCAGTCTGCATTTATAACTGATGTGGGTCATGGGGAACCCAAAGCATAATTTCAGCTCTCCCCGTTGCCCAGTGAAGCTGAGAAACCACTCACTAAATACAGAAGTGCTTCTTGCTGGAGCTTGGCTGCCAAATGACCTTCTGCTGCCTCTGAATGAGAAAAATCAGCATTTTTGGTGCATTGAGCAAACGGCTGGAACCTGCTGGAAGAACTTGGTGTTTCTCCTGGAAAACGCTGCTGTTGCTGAACACCAGCACCCTCGTTCCTGCTGGTCCTGTCTGGGAGTCTCTGATGGGCTCTTTCAGGTGTAAAGAGGCAAGAAAACCATAGCAGGTGAAGCTGGAGATGAGAAAGTTTCCGTAGAGATGGCAACTCTTTTGGGTGGTTCTTTATTTTCCACAGTGAGAGCTGAGCATCACTCCAGAGCTGGCTTTAATTATTAGAGGGAGAAGATTATAAGATTACTATTATTATAAGATTTCTATTATTATAAGATTATTATTATAAGATTGTTATTATTATTATAAGATTATTATTATTATTAACTATTAGAGGGAGAAACCTGGAGAAGAGAAGGTTTTGGCAAGACCTTATAGCAGACCCTTCCTGCGCCTGAAGGGGCTCCAGGAGAGCTGGAGAGGGACTGGGGACGAGGGATGGAGGGACAGGACACAGGGAATGGCTTCCCAGTGCCAGAGGGCAGGGGTAGGTGGGATATTGGGAAGGAATTGCTGGCTGGGAGGGTGGGGAGGGGCTGGAATGGATTTCCCAGAAAACCTGTGGCTTCCCCTGGATCCCTGGGAGTGTCTAAGGCCAGGCTGGAGCAACCTGGGACAGTGGGAGGTGTCCGTGCCCATGGCAGGGCGTGGGATGGGATGATCTTTAAGGTCCCTTCCCACCCAAACCATTCCATGATTCTGAGTCTGTGCCAGATCCTACCACTGCTCAAGACCAGGCATTTTATTTGAGGGGAAGCTGCTACAAAACCCAAGTGTTATCCTGCGGTAGCTCCGTGCCAGGAGCTGTTACTTCTCGCTGGGACTGCGCTGCCCTCGGGGTTTGTACCGGGCCGTGCTCAGCGAGTGCTGCTCGGTGAATGTTTCCCGTCCATCCCTTAAACAGGAGGATGATGAATTGGAGCACGAGGCTGAAAGCACTGGGCTTGCTCCTCGGCTCCGTGGAAAACATAAATCAGATTTAGGGTCCTGATCCTTCTCTTCGAGGCAGCCTGGTGCCAAGGTGTCTGGGGTTCTGGCTGGAATTCTCCAAGGAGCATCTGCTGAGCTTTGGGGCCGTTAACCCCTGTTACCAGATGGATGTGGAGGCTCCCTGGGCGTCTGACTGCGTGCTGTGCCCTGCATGTCTCTGTCAGAACCCTGCTCTCACGCATCTGAGTCGCAGAACCGTTCTGTAAAACAGCGCTGGTGCCAGAGGCGAGATTGCTGTCGTTGGGAAGGAGATGAAAGCAAACCTGACAGACGTTCCGAGGAATCCAAGTGACGCTGTTGGCAAGGCCCAGTGACAAACACGCCGGGAGATTCTGGGCGCCGTGTGTTTGTCACTCGCGTGAGGCTCGGTGCTCTGCTGACCTTCGCTGCTCGGTGTCTGGGATGGATGATATTCCCAGGTTTCCAAAGACCCAAGGCATGCGTCTGCTGTGGAACGTGGTGAGAACAGGCCTTGGGGGCAGAGCCGTGGGGTCTCCTCTCACCACACACCAGTGCAGAGATTTTTAGCTCTTGAGCAGTTGAGCAGGAACGTGATGTTCTGGGGTCTTGTAAATCAAGGGGTTTGATGTAAAGATTTATGGGCCCCCAGTGCCATCAGTCCTTCTTCCTCTGGTAGTTTGCTGTGGTGGTTGGGTCGTCCTTGGGTTGCCTTGACCTTCCAGCCTGGTTGTCCCCTATTCCCACTGCACTCATCCGTTGCTTTCTTCCCAGGAACAGCCTCTCTTGCCCAAGCAGTGGAGAGGGAGAGCTCTGGGGCGTTGTCCCTCATCCCACTCCCTGTTTTCCGTGTCAAGAATATATTGTTAAATTTAGTCCTGGTGGACTTGTCCTTCTGCACTTTGTTGTGTGCCCCGAATTCCACTTCAATTGACAAGAAAATCCCTCCCAAACCATAAAATTTATTCAGTTTTTTATGTCTGGTAGAGCTGAAGTGTATCAGAGAGAGACAAGTGACTCTGCTGAGAGAGAGGGGGTTTAAATTGGATGATGAGAAGGAATTCCTGCCTGACACCAATGCCACCGGTGCTTCACAGCATAACAACCCATTTCCTTCTCTGAAACCAGTTTGGCATTAACTTTTCTTGAGTTCCCACCAGTGATCCGACGGTTTCAGCTGCCACAAACAAACATATGGAGCCCCTTTTTAGCTCTTATTTGGACTGAAGGAAGTAAATGAGGGTGGAGCAGCGAAGAGTAATGAGTTTGGGCTGATTTAATCCCGTTAACTGTAATACTTTCTGTCCTCCTGATGACTCTCAGGGTATTAGGGAAACAAAAATCAAAGGCTTTGATAGTTGAGTTGATATCAGCTGTTTCTGAGAATGAAAAAAACTGCCATTAATGCAATTTTGTGGTCTTGGCCTTTCTCTCCTCCCCCAAATTAATGGGAAAGATGAATGTAAAGCCTTTAAAATGAGCTCCCACTTGAACACCGGGAAACCACCTTTTGCTTTGGCTCCCACTGCTTTATTCAAAGACTGGTTTGATTTTTAAGTGTCTCTTTAAGCTAGTGATTCTGCATCTTGTAGGGGTGTCTTGAAGTGGGAACCCAGGGGAACAGGTCACTTGGTGTTACTTAACGTGGATTTCTTCCCAGCTTTGGCAGGTACTGCAGAGTGAGGATTTGTATTAAAGTAAGCTCTGATCTGGGATTCCTTTGCAGCTATGAGATTAAAAAGGTGTTAAATTTCATTTCTCCATCCAAGTATTGGCTTTTCCCATCCCGTGGATGAGGTGGCAGAACCTCCTGAGCACCGAAGTGTGGAGCCTCCTCAATAAATACAACTCTGGGCACGTCCAGAACACGGGGGCCCGAGCCACAAAACCTGCCCTTTGCTCTAAAATAGTGCCAGTTTTTTAATAGCAGTTGGGGTGTTTTATATGTGGCAACGAAGAGAATCTTCAAAAGGATAATTGAGCTGAGAGCAGCACAGCGAGATCGTTATCCACAGCATCAGTGTGGAATTATTTGCTTACTCACTGATTTTCCAATCTGCTCGTGATGCTTTGCAGCTTTCCTGCGGGTGGGTGACAGAACCCAGCCTGGGGAGGTTGAGCCCAGGCTGGACTTTCCTGCTGCACAATTAGTGCAGGTGTCCCAACCTCTCGCCCTGGATGCAGCACAAGCGCCTTGTTTGCACTTTTCCAGGCCTGACTTAATTAAACCTCTGGCTCTGAGGCTCCGTCTCTGCGGAGCCGAAGGGAATTACGTCTCCATTCCTATTTATGGCATCTCTTACTGAGGTTGCTCATCCCAGGATCTGGATCTTCTGTGATGCCTCTGTTCCCTGTTCTCTGCAGCTAAATTTAGCTCCTGATATCCTATAATTGGAACCTCTCCCAGGTGGGGCTGGTGCTGTCCCAGGTGATCTGAACCAGCAGAGCTCAGGGGACGTCAGCAGAGAGCTCTGGTGTGATCCTGACTGGGCTCAGATATCTCACTTTACTCTTCTTGGCCCAAATCTTCCAGCTCTTGATGCCACTCACCGTGCACAGCCGAGTTCCCGGGAGCAACGTGCAGGGATGAGGGACCCACGTGCCAGGAGGTTTCTGTGCTTGGGAGAACGTGGAGACGGCCCTGAGCCATGTTTAAGTCAGATTTAATGTAGTACAAATTCCCTGGAAGTGTCCAAGGCCAGGTTGGACGGGGCTTGGAGCAACCTGGGCTAGTGGAAGGTGTCCCTGCCCGTGGCAGGGAGTGGCACTGGATGAGCTTTGAGGTCCCTTCCCACCAAACCATCCTGGGATTCCATGGACAAGGTTATATATCACTCATGGAACACCGTTACAAACGGCTCACCCTCTTCTCAGACTTGAAGACCTCAAACCAAACTTTAGGTCCCGCTCTCGAGGCTGGCCATCAGTGGAGTCGATGAATGGCCGTGAGATGTTCTCTCTTCTGGCTGGAGAAGCACAGGCAGAAATTCAGCCCCTCACGCTGCCGAGCACAGGCAGCTGGAGGCAGCCCCCATTGCCTCTCCTCCCACACCCTCCATTAGCCTGGGCTTTCCACCAGGCTTTCCTTTTTGTCTGCATCCCGCCCCCGCCGGATTCCTCAGGCTTTCTCTTCCATTATCTCCGTAGGTTTCAATGAAACGCGCGGGGACGTTCTTTGTCGCTACTGAGAAATTCGGGGCTCTTAAATTGCTCCTTTCAATTCTCCTGCCTCGCTTGCTTGTTAAATCCCATTTGCAAGCTTTTAGGAACGCTGATAAACAGCTCTGAAGTTCAGCTGTGGTGACACGAGCTGCGTCACCTGTTGGCAAGGGCTGGGGTTCTCCGACAGCTCCGTTAAACTCCCAAACATTCCAGCTTCCCACGTCCTTGGAAGTCACTATTTTATTGCCACTATGGGGAAGTTAAAATGCAGAGGACCAAGTGACTGGGGCAGGGACCTGAAGGAAGTTCAGCTGCCCACTGGGGGAATCCTTTTGGATTTCTGATGGGAAAATCCATAGCAGTTATAACAGGAGAGCTCTAAAACCGCTCTAAGCAGTAGAATAAAAATAGACCAGCTTCCCCCCAAAAATCTGGGGAGGTAAAAGCAGGTTTTAAAAAGAGGTTTTAAAGAGATTAAACTTAAAGGGAAGGGAGGAAAAATTATTCAAAGTGTTGTAGAGCAGAGGGGCTCCAGCCCTCCGAGCATCCCCTGGGCCTCCTCCAGGCTCACTCCAGCAGCTCCACGTCCTGGGGCCGTTGTTCCTGGGGCTGGAGGCAGCTCTGCAGGGGGGTCTCACCTTGTTCAGGACTGAGGTACCCGAGAGACGGTTCTGACTGAGGAGTCCCTGGGAAAATGTCGTTTTTCTGACAGGTGAGGAACATTTCTGAGGCTTTCCGTGCTCAGCACATGGACTGGGAAAGGCTGTTCCCCTCCTCCTGCTCAGGCAGTGGCTGCCAGGGAAGGTGCAGACGGATCGTTCCCCTCAGCTGGTGTGCTTTATTAAACTGCCAGATCCTACGTCTTCTGCAGCCTCACATGTTGTTCCCTGATGTTATCTGAGACTTTCAGCTGCAGTCCTGAGGGATCTCTGCTGTTTGGACATGTTGGGTGACAGCAGTTCTCCCTTCCCGCCGGTGTCCAAGCAGCCGTGGCTCCACAGCACCCCAGGAGAAGGGAACGCTGGAAGAGGATGTGGTGATCCATTTGGAGTTTCTCCTTAAGCAGATCAGCTGCTTCCATGCCCATGTGCAGCTCCTGGAGAGACACCTGAGGCTGGGAATATGCTGAGTTCAGGAGGAGCAGCGATGCTTGGAGGAGGTCCAAGGCCGTGGCCAAGCTGGTGGTTGAGTGTGTCCTCTTGTCATCCTTGATAGGCCAAGGGGGAGTGGCTTCCCAGTGCCAGAGGGCAGGGATGGATGGGATATTGGGAAGGAATTGCTGGCTGGGAGGGTGGGGAGGCCCTGGCCCAGGTTGCCCAGAGCATCTGTGGCTGCCCCTGGATCCCTGGAAGTGTCCAAGGCCAGATTGGAGCAACCTGGGACAGTGGGAGGTGTCCTGCCCATGGCAGGGGCTGGAACGAGATGATGTTGAAGGTGCTTTCCCACCCAAAGCATTCCATGATTTTATGATCCTTCTCTCAGCAATTGTCCATGTTTATCACAAGTAGATCCTTTGAATTATTCCCTTGATCCTCCTGAGCCACCCATTTATCACTGACAAGCCTCTGCATTCTAAAAGCCTTAAAATAATGCAGGTTCCAGAGATGTGTGATTTTATAAAATACTTCTTTATTTTCAAAGACAAGAATCCAGACACTTTGGGCCAGATAAAGTACCAGCTGTGTAGGATTTTTCCAAGACAGATATTCCCACTTTTAGCCCCTTTCCAGCAGAATGGGACTAATGCTGTGGTTTGTTCCCTGTGCGTGAATCCACTGTGTGCTGTTCCCAGTCCCTGCTTTTTATCAACGCTGCAAAATTCCAGCAGTGGCTGAGATTGTCTCCCCAAACTGCTCTGGGGTCTGACACATCCCTCAGGGATGTCCATATTCCCTCTGCCCCTGCTGACATGGGCAGCAAGAACTGACATAATTTTAGCTCAATTTTAATGAAATCAGGTTCAGAACACCCAAAAACACCTCCCTGGGCGGACTGGAGGAGCTGTGAACTTTCCCTGGAGTGGCTGCTCTGAGTGGCTTGAGGTTGTAGCATCAGCACTTCTGGCTGTTTGCGTCCCAAAAGCTGTGGGGTTTGGCATCTTTTCCTTAAACCCAAGGAAATCGTGCACAAATTAAATGTGTTACAGCGAAAACTGTGTAGGGGAGGGATGAGTTTAGCTTTTAGCAGTAATTTTTTGGTTAAGAAGTGAATGTGGAGCACCTGCTTGGTTTTTGTAGTGTTTTTTTTTTTCGTAATTATATATGTGTTAGTACACAAGCTTCACACAGAAGAGCAGATGGAAGATGAACCAGATTTGAGGGGGACCACAGGATTCGGGAAAGCTCTGGAAAAGGACACAAAGTACTGCTGGAAAGCACTGGGTGCAGAATCTTTACTGTTTATCCCTGAAATTAATGTTTCTGGTTTTCAGTGGGCTTGAAAGCTGAAAACCGTTTCTGAGTAAAATCTGTTCCAAAGGCTTTGGATTCTGCTTTTTAATCCTTGGATATTGCCCTGTTCCAGGTGTGGGAACAGCAAGTACTTCCAGGGATCCAGGGGCAGCCACAGCTTCTCTGGGCAACCTGGGCCAGGGCCTCCCCACCCTCCCAGCCAGGAATTCCTTCCCAGTATCCTGTCTATCCCTCTGGCACTGGGAAGCCATTCCCTGTATCCTGTCCCTCCAGACTGCTAAAATTCTTCCCCACCTTTCCTGTACATCCCTTTAAGGATTGAAAGGAGCTCTGTAGTGCTTTTCCCACTTGCCTTGATTGTGCAAATGGAGAAAGGGCATAAATTTTAAATGGAAGGTGACAGTAAAAGATCTCGTGCTTGTGGTTGTCATGTTGGGAGGAGCCATCCATGGCTCATCCCTTATCCTGAGTTTTCACTTAGAATTATAGCTGGAAGTTTGTGTGCTGGCCTAAAAATGGGGAAATTCCCCGTCCCTGGAAGTGCCCAAGGCCAGGTTGGAGAAGAGAAGGCTCCAGGGAGACCTGAGAGCCCCTTGCAGGGCCTAAAGGGGCTCCAGGAGAGCTGGAGAGGGACGGGGGACAAGGGATGGAGGGACAGGACACGGGGAATGGCTTCCCACTGCCAGAGGGCAGGGAGAGATGGGATATTGGGAAGGAATTGCTGGCTGGGAGGGTGGGGAGGCCCTGTCCCAGGTTGGCCAGAGAAGCTGTGGCTGCCCCTGGATCCCTGGAAGTGTCCAAGGCCAGGCTGGAGCCAACTGGGCTCATGGAAGGTGTCCCTGCCCATGGCAGGGGTGGCACTGGATGGGCTTTAATGTCCCTTCCCGTCCAACCCCTTCTGTGATTCCAAGGTTGCTGCTTTGGGGGTGCTGAAGGGTTGGGAAGCAGGGCTGCAGTTCAGGATTGTGTTTTCCCGATGATTAAGCCGCTCATGTGGCATATTCAGGGAACTATTTGTGACTCACCAGCTCATTAGAACCCAAAGCTCAGCTCCTCGGCTTTCCAGTGGCGATTTTCCACCCAGAACCCGGAGCAATCCCACGGCAGCAGACCTGCCTGCAGGCACTTACATGTTGATGTGTGTCACTCTGCCTACAAATGCTCCCTGATGCCTCCTGGGAGGCAGCGACTCCGATCGCTGTTGGAGGGAAGACCCCACCTGTTGGAAAAGCTTTTCCTGATTCCCGGCTCCGAGAGGACTCCGTCGTGCGTGGGAGGGAGGGAAGGTGATCGCTCTCCCCCGCTCCCCGGCAGTGTGTGGAGCCTTTGCTCAAGTAATGATGGGAGTGGGAGAGCAGGGGAAGGGAATCCATCGCAGTTTTCCAGGGAACACCCACTCCGGTTTTTCTTCCGTGTGCTGTGCAGCTCTGAACCTGCACTCCCTGTGTTTTTAGCCAGAAATCACGGAAGCACAGGAGGGTTTGGGTGGGAAGGGACCTTGAAGCCCACCCAGTGCCACCCCTGCCATAGGTAGAGACACCTTCCACTAGCCCAGGTTGCTGCAAGCCCCATCCAACCTGGCCTTGGACACTTCCAGGGATCCAGGGACAGCCACAGCTTCTCTGGGAAATCCATTCCAGCGCCCCCCCACCCTCCCAGCCAGCAATTCCTTCCCAATATCCCATCAGCAACCGGAGCCAGGAGCAGAGGCACGTGGAGGGCAGGAGCAGGCTTGCCTGCCTCAGGATTGGATTTTCCCTCTGTTTTTTTTTCCTCCTTCTAATCCTGCTGAATCATCATGTGTAGTGATGTCATGGCTGGGGTTTATTAAAGAAAAGTGGGAAAGAAAAATATTGTCTTCCCATCCCACTGTGCCCTAATTCCTGTCTCTCCTCTGGAGCAACACACCGTTTCCTCTGAGCTTCTGCTGAGGAGTACTGGCTCATTCCAGCACGATAGGCCATGATTTCCTCTGCAGACTGGGAGGCTTCTGTGCCTGTGTTATAACTGTAAACTTTCCTTTGAGTTTGATTTTTGCTTCCCTTGTAGTTTGATTTTTGTGAGGAAGGAGCTGTGAGACACGACCTGTGCTTGGGGAGTGAAGCTGTGTCCGTTCTTATGATGATTTTTTTAGCTCCTCTGTGGAAGGTGAAGCAAATGGGAAAATTGCTTTGGGTTTGGGTTGTGGTTTAGGTTGGGTTTTTAATCTAAATTCAGGTGTGAATTCATCAGTGTGACAGCACAGCCCTGGCTTAATTCAGAACACGGAATCCCAGAATGGTTTGGATTGGAAGGCACCTTAAAGCCCTTCCAGTTCCAGCCTGGGCAGGGACACCTCCCACTGTCCCAGGTTGCTCCAAGCCCTGTCCAGCCTGGCCTTGGACACTTCCAGGGATCCAGGGGCAGCCACAGCTTCTCTTCTTTTTAAAATAAATGGATTGCTCTGGAAGACAAAACCCCGCAGCATGTTCCCATCAAATTTATAGTGATTTTCTATTCCGTTTTGTTTCCTTATTCCCTTTGCTACCTGTGGCAGCAAGGTCTGGGATACAGCCACCTCCAGCACACTGCCACTGCCCAGCAAAACCAGGAGACACTGTGCCCTTGATTTTAACAAAATCTAAGCAGAGCCAAATTAAAACCCGAGGTGTTTATCCTTGGAATTTCCGAGGAGCCATAAGGAGCCGTTTTTGTGGAGCATCACCCCGGCAGGAGCAGTGGGAGCTCTGCAAGGACGCCCATGGAAAGCTCCAGCAGGATTAATAAATAGCATGGTAAGCCCAACAGGAGTGAGAAGTGCAGGTGAATCAATTAAACGTTCTTCGTGTGTATTAAAAGATCGAGGAGAACATTAAAATACATGTGAGAGACTTAAAATTAGACTAATGAGGGATTACTAAGAATTCCTCAGCCTGGAAGCACAGCGCTATGACAGTTCCGAAGGCAAGGGCTGTGTTATTCCAAACGTGGGCTGTTTCCTCCCACACTTGGGAATGGGATCCATGGAGGGGACACGTGAAATTCGCTGCCTGGGGATTGAGAACTCCAAAGGAAGCACCGAAATCCCAGGAGGAAAAACCTCCCTCATTGATATTTAGAGAGGGATGAATTGTGTTAGATCCATGCATATAAATAAATGTATTTTTCATGGACTCATGGAATGGTTTGGGTTGGGAGGGACCTTAAAGATCAGCAATTCCAACCCCCATATAATATAATATAATATAATATAATATAATATAATATAATATAATATATACAATATAATATAATGTAATGTAATATAATATAATCAATATATTTAACATACTATAATACAATATAAAATAACAAAATATAATACAATATAATATCATAATATATAATAATATAAAATATAATATATAATAATATATAATAATATATATACTTATACAAATATATATAATATAGTACTATATTTATTAATAATAAATAAGCAGTGAACACCATCCTGACATGTGGCTGGGGTTTCTCCGGGAGGATTTGCTTTTTGAGGACACAAGGAGGAGACAGCTTGTCCTGCAGGAACCCACCTCTGCTCCCAGGAAGCAAAACCGTGCCGGGGAACCGCGGGAGCCTCGGTCAGGCAGAACCGGACCTGTCGTGTCCGTGGCAGGAACGAGTCGCCTCCAGAAGCCTCAGCGAGAAAGTTGTTGAGAGCTGGGATGTCTCTCACACTCGGGCAGGGGTTTGACAAGTAAGTCAGGCTGTCAGAGCCCGTCGGCTCCTCCTGGATCCCACGGCTGGAATACGTCGGGGCCCGGGGGCGCTTGGGGAGTGGCTCAGGAAACGTCCTCTGCCACGGCACGCGAGGCTTCGGCCCCGTGTGACCCCAGGACACAGCATCGCTTTGCATCATCGCAGCCTGGGCCAGGGGAGGGCCACCAGCCACATCCGAGCCAGACTGAAGCTGATATAACATCCCTGCAAGTGTCCAAGGCCAGGCTGGACGGGGCTTGGAGCAGCCTGGGATAGTGGAAGGTGTCCCTGCCCGCGGCAACGGGTGGGGCTGGATGGGCTTTAAGGTCCCTTCCCACCCAAACCATTCCGGGGTTCTAAATCTGAGCATGAAAATAAGTCACTTGTTGTTAAATTGTGTTTTGAGACGGTCAGTGACATTCTGTTTTTGGGTGGGTTTGGGTGTTGTGGCATCACTAGTGAGCAAGGCCGGGGTTGTCCCTCAGGATAAGGAGCCGAGGAAGCCAGATGGAACGGCCTTGGGAAGCCTGGTGATCCCGTGGCAGCCCTTGGAAGTGGGAAGTTTTTAGGAAAAATGGCAGTTTAGCAGCAGGGCAGAGTTTCCCCTTGGCTTTCCGTGGTCAGGGGCACATTTAACAACAATTCCCGAAGCTCCTCTGGGCCTGGCACGGGCTCTGCCTGCCCTGGATGCTGGGTGATTAAAGTGCCCAAATTAAGGGCTCTGAATTGCACTTGTCAAACTCGATTCCACTCAGGGCTGATTAACCTGGAGAAAACACGGGGAACTGAGGGACGTTGTTGGATTTACAGGAATTCTTCCCCTCCCCCTCAGGGATATTTGTTCTGCACCAAGTGGGTTTGTTTTATTCCCCCCCTCCAATAACTTGATATTGATAGTCTATAATTACGATATATAATTATATCATTCGGATTATATGTACCACACATGATTCCATACATATAATAGGTAATTCAGATTTATTCAGTGCTCTGTTCTTTGCAGCATCATCTTGGGGAACCTTCAGGCGTGTCTGAAAGCTTGGGAGCAAAGCAGTGTCATTGGGATCAACGTAAAGAGGGGAAATTCCGTTAGTGGCTCACGGGGCTGGCTCCCACGATGGAATGTTTTTGAGCCTAACGGCAAAAAGAAACTCCCCATGGAAAAAATGTTGGCCTAGGTTGGGCTGTAGCTTCTCTCCAGCACAGGAAGGCTGAGGGAGCTTGAGTTATGTTGTGATTTCTGCCAGCACCGAGCGATGGTCCCGTTGGGATCTGGAGAGCAGAGATTTGTGTCAGTCCCGAGTAATGGGAAGCGTCCAATCCTTAGATAAAATTGTTTAAAACACTAAAATAAGCGTAAAAATAGGGGATAAATTTCAGAGCAGCCCTGTTTACAAGGGATGGAGGGACAGGACACAGGGAATGGCTTCCCACTGCCAGAGGGCAGGGTTAGATGGGATACTGGGAAGGAATTGCTGGCTGGGAGGGTGGGGGGGCGCTGGAATGGATTTCCCAGAGAAGCTGTGGCTGCCGCTGGATCCCTGGAAGTGTCCAAGGCCAGGTTGGAGCAACCTGGGACAGTGGAAGGTGTCCCTGCCCATGGCAGGGGCTTAAAACTTTGGAAATGTTGGGTTTAGTACCCAAAATCTGTGGGATGATGGTGGAGGGGGCGCCCATCGAGGCTGGATGGGTTGAGATTGTTCACATGCAGTGTTTTCTCCGTGGGAAAGCAAAGACCTCAGGTCCATCCACTGGGATCACGTGGGATAATCCCCATGGGATTCAGGAGCCTGAAGGGCCCCTTGGAGGTCAGTGAAGACTCTGGGGCTGGGGTGGGAGCTGCACATGGAGTGGAATCAAATCTGCGAGGATTTCCCTGGAAAAAGAGCTCTGAGAAGGTCCCAACCTGCAGTGGCTGAGGATAAACCCAGGGAGTTTTGGGTGGATTTCAGCTCAGTGTTTGTTTTTCTCTGCCACTCACTGGAATTAAACCTTTGCTCACTTAACTAGGCCTGGCTTATACTGTGGATATCCTGAGGGAATGTGTTTCTTCCCCGTATTCCAGCTGTTCTGATCCTGCTCTTGGATCTCCTGGTCCTTTCTGCCCGGCAGGGACATGGGGAACAAACCAGTGCTCAGGGAGAAGCTGGGTTTGTGTCCATCAGTCTTTAATCTTGGATTTGAAGGCTTTTTCTTTGCCGTTTGACACACTATAACTTTCTTCCCATGGGAAAAAGGCAAGTCAGGGAGTGCTGGGCTGTCATTCCATCTTCCAGGGGATTTCTGATTACACCAAGGTCCACTGATTAAAGCTTTGCTCATTAACTTCATTTTCCCTCTCTGGGTGACAGCTGGGAGCAGCATTCCCAGCCCTGGAGCCACCCAGGGCAGGTGGGATTGCTCGGGAATGCTGGAAGCTGGAGGGAGGGAATGAGCATCAGCCAACCCTGCCCGGACAGTCCCACTGGGTGGCATCACTGACTCACTCCAGGAGAGGCTTCCTTTTCCGTGGAGCACTGACCCAGGGAGATGGGAATGGATAGGGCTTCTTAACTGGTAGCTCGGAGCACGGGAGCTGGGAAGCTTTTCCATCCCAAACACCCACGTTCTGGGCTCGGTGTTGGATCAGGGCATGGTTTTATTACTTGTGGCCTTTTCCCAGGACTCACCTTTTCAGGTGTTCCCTGGGAGCTTGGAATTGTGGAGTCATGGAATGGTTTGGGTGGGAAGGGACCTTAAAGCCCATCCAGTGCCACCCCTGCCATGGGCAGGGACACCTTCCACTGTCCCAGGTTGCTCCAAGCCCTGTCCAACCTGGCCTTGGACACTTCCAGGGATCCAGGGGCAGCCACAGCTTCTCTGGGAAATCCATTCCAGCCCCTCCCCACCCTCCCAGCCAGCAATTCCTTCCCAATATCCCATCTCTCCCTGCCCTCTGGCAGTGGGAAGCCATTCCCTGTGTCCTGTCCCTCCCTCCCTTGTCCCCAGTCCCTCTCCAGCTCTCCTGGAGCCCCTTTAGGCCCTGCAAGGGGCTCTCAGGTCTCCCTGGAGCCTTTTCTCCTCCAGGTGAACCCCCCCAGCTCTCCCAGCCTGGCTCCAGAGCAGAGGGGCTCCAGCCTTTGGATTTGATACAGTTCCCATACTCCTGGTATCCAGCAGCTGTTCAGCTGCAGAAGCCTCTGAATTCCCAGCAATAAATTGCTGCAGAGGCGTTGGGAGAGGAGAATATCCAAGCCTGGCTTCCTCGTGCAGATTAGGATTTGTGTTCTTGTTTCCCTGAAAGAGAAATAAATGTCCAGTGTGGAGCCATTTTTTGGGCAAGGCAGGCATATGGACAACTCCTCAGTGCTAAAAACCCCCATCATTTCCTCGTGTAAATGAAACATTTTGCCCTTCCTTGTGCTTCCTGACACCTGGGTCTTGTATTGAGCTCGGCCCCGCCCAGCTCTCAGGGGCTGGGGAGTGTTTGCTGCAGGTAAAGGTGTGCTGAGAAGGTGCCTCTTCCTCCTTGGGAATCCCCCCAGTTCACCCAGGGAACATATTTTATCCTTCAGGGAGTACATTTTAAGTCTGTTAATGAGAAATCCCCTATTTCAGCCGTTCCTGGAACATCCATTAATTTTCCTGTGCTCCAGAAAGGGGACACATTCCAGCTGGCCCGAGTCACCACACTCCTTCCTGGTGGCCCCTTGCTCCCAGAGGATGGAGAGACATTTCAGGCTGTTCCTCGGGGATAGGTGCTTGTCCCTCCCTGCTCCAAGCAGCTTTTTTTCTACTCATGCTGCCAGAGCGGTGATATTTGGGGATTATTTACAGCAGGGGTGATGCTGGCGTTGAGGAATGGCAGGAGTTCTGTGCTGCTGCCTTGTCTTCTCCTTGATGCCCCCAGCTGGCTTGAACTGGGTCATGGATTCGGGTGGAGATGTTTGCACATCCCTGGAGGATTTGAAGGCCTGGGAAAATCAAGGTTTTGGAGAAGAAATTTCCTCTGATGCTGAAGAGGAATAGAAAACAGGGGAGTGAATTCACTGCTCGTTATTCAGCCCCAGCACGTCTGACACACTCACCTGACTTGTAGTGCCGAGCAGCTGGAGATCTTCCCCTTCAAAGTGCTTTGAAACCACATTTAATCTTGATTAAACTCAGGCCCCTGGTTGGATGGACCCTCATGGATTGAGCTGGAAGCTCCTTCCTGAGCTGGCAGTTCACATTCCAGCAATTTATGGGATCACAGGGATCATACCTGCTCTGGGACCAGTGGGGACATGAAGCTCATCCTCTTTAGGATACTCATGGCTCTTCTTCACTTGCTCAGACCTTTGGGAGCAGGTTTAGGCACAGCTTTGTGGGAAGGGAGGTGACATTAACAGATTGATTCACAAATTTGGTAGCTAGTAAGTGATTTGTGTCTCATGAAACCCACACGCAAACGAACACCACCCTTTTTGGACATAAACACAATACCTCCGCCGTGATATTTAAATTTACACCTGATCCTGACGCAATTAAAACAAAAACATGACACCAGGAGCTGCCTGTGAGGCTGGGCCTTGGTGTAAAGCCCAGCCCTCACTTCTGCACACCCTTTCCCTCAGTGGAGTGGGTTCAGATCATCAGCAACAAATAAATCCCCGGCTGCCTGGGAGGCGAAGGGTGCGAAGCAAAGGGGAATCAGTCAGCAATAAATGAGCCCTCGGGAAGTGTTTGTAGGAGCTGAGCAGGATGAAGAGCTGACAGGAGGAGGTTTTATAGGTGCGACAGAAAAGCCTAAAGGAAGGCGCCTTCAAAATCTATTTTTGCCCTTTTTTTTTTCCATTTCCCCCATAGGGAAGAAAGATTATTTGGCTCTATATTGCAGAAACCTCATATCTGCCGGGAAAACAAGGGAGCAGTGAGGTGGCACAGCCTGACAGGGCTGGTCTGTGCTGCCCAACACACTTGGGAAGGCTTGGAAAAGCAGCAGTGGGAGAACAAAGAGAGCCCCAAGGTTCTCGGGGTGATGCTGCGCTGGAATCTTCTGGTTGGTTGGGATGTGTCAGGATGGGGCAAAGGGGACAACTGGGATTTCAGAGACTGAATTTGGGAACAGTTTCAGAACAAGGAGTTAGTGGAGTTTAGGTCCAGCTGGTGGGATCACTGAGCTTGGAAGAGCCCTCGGAGCCCATGGAGTCCAACTGTGGACTCCATGCCAAGGCCACCACTGACCATGTCCCCAAGTGCCACATCCACAGGGCTTTGAAATCCCTCCAGGGATGGGGACAACCCTTTCCATGGAGATATTTTCCCTGGTACCCAGCCTGAGCCTCCCCTGGCACAGCCTGAGGCCGTTCCCTCTCCTCCTGTCCCTTGTTCCCTGGGAGCAGAGCCCGACCCCCCCCGGCTCCCCCCTCCTGTCAGGGACTTGCAGAGCCACAAGGTCCCCCCTGAGCCTCCTTTTCTCCAGGCTGAGCCCCCCCAGCTCCCTCAGCCGCTCCTGCTGCTCCAGCCCCTTCCCAGCTCCCTTCCCTTCCCTGCCCACGCTCCAGCCCTTCCAGGTCTCTCCTGTCTGAGGGCTCAGAACTGGCCCCAGGATTCCAGGATTTCTCCAATCGATCAGGGCTTTTCCCCGCAGGCTCTCGCTCCCCCTCGTGCCTGCGCGGGGCTCTTGCAGCCTCTCAGCTCGAATTCATCTCATTTCCCTGTTCTTCCAACATTCCAGCTTTGAGAGCCGGCTCGTTCCCGTCCTTCTCTCAGGGAATCGTGCCCAACTTTTCAGCAGGAAGGGCAATCCGTATTTTTTTGAGTATTCCAACAGTAATTGCTAATTCTTGCTCTCCACTCGGGGCTTTAGTCCTGCTCAGCCTTTGGTTACTGAAACCTTTCTATTTACTGAGGTTTGAACCGTTTTTGCTCTGAAACACATTTATTTTGTAGTAATAAACATTATTTGAGTCAAGGATGTTGGAAACCACCATCCACAGGCAACTGAATATTGGGGAGCTTCAGGAAGGTTTTGTTTCCCTGTGTTTTCACTGTGTCTTCACCTCTGACGTGACGGGATCACGTTAAGGAAGGAGAAAACAAGTCCTTATTTCCTCATTATTTCCTTATTTCCTCATTCTGAGCTGAAACTTCCTGAAGGGACTGGCCCCGTGGGAGGGACCCACACTGGAGCAAATCTGTTCCTGAAGGAGTGACCCTGTGGAAAAAAGGGACCCTCGCTGGACCAGGCAATTCCTGAAGAAGTGACCCCATGGGGAAAATGGGACCCACACTGGAGCAGCTCCTGAAGAACTGCAGCCCACGGGAAGGACTCACATCAGGGATTTTCCCGCCGTAATAATTCCATGATTCCATGTTCTGCGCCGGGACAGGGATGTGAGCGCTCTGGAAAACCCTTTGCTGGCTCTATGGGAATGTGTGTTCTGTGCAAAACCCATACAGCTGCTTTTTCCTGACAAAAATTAAGCTCAGTATTCCTTGGAGCTGGGAATGCGATGGTCTGGAGCTGGGAATGGGATGGTCTGGAGGTGGGAATGGGGTGGTTCGGAGCTGGGAATGGGATGGTCTGGAGGTGGGAATGGGGAGGTTTGGAGGTGGGAATGGGGTGGTTTGGAGCTGGGAATGGGATGGTCTGGAGGCAGCACTGACCAGAAGCTCCTTTCAGTCTGGACGGGTGAACTTACCAACAGCAGGAAAATATCCCCCCGAAATATAACAAGGTGCCAGACCTTCCCACAGAGCAGGGGGATTTCCAAGGGGAACAGAAGTGGAATGCTGCCGGCCCCCCTGGATTTCACCCTGGTTGCTCTGTGGCTGGGAATGCCGGTGAAATTCCAAAGGGGGCTCAGAAAGCTGCTCGTTAACTCCTGAGGGTGGAATTTTGAGAGTTGCAGTGAAGTTGTAACCTCAGCTCGAGTGTTCAGCGCTGCGAAGAGCAGGATTTTGTCTGTGTCCCAGCCTGGGCTGTTGTGGAGCCGCCGGCTGTGGAACGCTGCCGTTGCAGGAGCAGGAGATGCCTCGGCAATCGCTCCGTCTCCAAAATCTTCCCTTCCGTGCTCCTCGCCTTCCGAGTGTGCTCAGCAGAGGGAGCTGCAGCCCCGCCAGCCGCTCCATCCCGGCTTTTCCCTGGGATTGGGCGGAGTGCCGAGCGTTTTTACGCTTTCATCCCGTTGGGCCGCAGGATTGGGAAGTTCAGTATCCACGTGGAGCTGAGCGTCCTTCAGCTCTCCAGGTGTCCGTGTGCAGTTCGGATTGAGGCGGCAGGACCTTGGGATGGTGCCAGGTATAACCCTCGTTGTGGGAGACCTCCGGGTTTAATCCAGGGATATCTCTGGGATCCATCGAGATATCGGCACTTCGGTGACACCGGCGGGCGATGGGGGCACGTGTCCCCCACACCACGGAGAGCCTGCTCTTGGCTCAGGTGTGGAGCAGAGCTGAGCTCGGTGGGAAATCCCAGCTGGAAAAATGGGCTGGATCTGAGCACTTTCCCGGAGTGGGATTTTGATGGGAATGAGGGACCAGGCTGCCCTTGAAGGCTCGGCTAACGAGGCTGGATCGTCACGGAGACCTCAGCTGGGAGAAGATCTGTCCCTGAAGCCCCACTGAGCAGCTCGGGGGGGGCTTGGCTGGTGCATCCCTCTGCATCCCACTGCATCCCTAAATGGGAGCCTGAGGGATTCACCCTGGAAGATGTGGGACAGCAACGCCGGCGCCTCCGCTTTGCAGCTACCCCAGTGGATGGTGAGTTACTGACCTCCCCTTTTCAACCAGCACCCAGCCCGCTCAGGGTGCTCCATTCCTGGAGGGACCTTTAGGGCTCCATGTCGGGACACAATGGGGTTTAGCTGGAATGAGGGTCGTTAAAGTCGGAGATTAACGAGCATCATTGAGAATGGCCAATGGATGGTCCCCCCAGGTCACCCCATCTCGCAGATCTGTTGTATGAACAATTAATTTTTGTAATAATTTTGGGGCCAGTGGGGAAGAGGAGTGGGAGAAACCTCATTGTGTCTTGGGAGACTTGGGGTTCCATCAGCAGCCACTTCAGTTTTTATCATCAGGGCAGATTCTGCTGTCGCCACAAAACCCGTAAAACTTAAAGCTGCCCCTCAGGGCGTCGCGTGCTGCTCGTTCTGCTGGGTCAAGGGTTTGGAATCGACGGCAGCAGGCACTAAAATACACTTTCCTCTGGTGGAAAGAATTCCCAAAGCAGCTGGAGATATCGTGACATTGCTCCAAAAACCCGGCAGCGCTTTGGGGACGGGAGGTTTTGTGTCAGGTTGGCTCCATGTGTCCCCCGGGGGTTGGTCGGGATCGCGGGGTCCAGAAATGCTCCTGGTGCTCCAGAAGGACTGAAATTCCAGATTCCCGCTCACATCTCGGGCTTCTGGTCTGGGAGTTGTCCCTCCTGGTAGTTCTTCTAAAATTACTTGGTTTATTATAATAAAAAGTGGGAATTCTGGTGCTGCTACAAAGGGATTTGATATTTATCTACAAGTAACGTCCGTACATTGGGTTCAAATGTCATTATTCCCTTTTAATATCCAACTTTTTGTATCCCCCTCTCCCTTCCTTAAGATTTATGGATTTTATTGTTGTAGAATTCCAATTCATTGTCCTACTCCTCGCTCATTTTTAATAGAGAATGATTCTTTCAGCCTTTACCCCAATTATATATATTTATATGGTATAATTTATCATATTTATAAAGGAAATTAGTTTGGCATTTTAAGGGTTATCAGTGACAAACTTTTGCAATAAGTTTATTGTTTCAAATGTGGATTTTTAACTGCAAAAGTGTGGAGTTCTCCTTAAAAACAAGCAATAAATCTCTCTCTCCCTGCAGATCCATCCCCCTCTCTAATTTTCTCCATTATGGATTTAGTGCCTCTGGGATCAGAAGCAAATGACAAAAACTTTATTTAAATAGACTTTTTTTTTTTTTTGCTTATGGGCTCAGTAATTTCCTTTTCCAGCACAGTTTTATGATTTTATGGATGGTTAAAGCTGCTGTGGCATCGAATCCATCTCCAGAGGGCTCGGGGTCATGTCCTCCAGCCATGTTTTTAATCAGGATTTTAACTTGCCTGATTTGCATTTCATGGGGTTCCTCAGCTCAGTGTGGGAGTCAGCGGCCACATTTCAAGAAATAATTAGCCCGAGCCTTAAAATGCTCATTATCTTTAAGGTCATTATTTCAACGAGTCTTTTAGGTCTTAATGTTCTTGCCGAGGTCTTTCCTTTGTCTCGGTTCACCTCTCGTAATTAAATATTGGAAAATGCATGATTAGGGAGTGACCATAACGCCTTTGCGTGGCTCCTTGGAAAAGCGGGTTACAACGGGAGTTTTCCCATATTCTGGAACTCTGATGGCTGGGATATCTGGGATCTGCGGGGGTCCGGTTTGGGTTTGCAGCGCTGCATCTGAGCTGGGACGAAATCATGGAATCACAGGGTCATTTGGGTTGGAAAAGCCCTCTCAGGCCATCGAGTCCCACCCTTCCCCAGCACTGCCCCATGTCCGCAAGGGCCACATCCACAGGGCTTGGAAATCCCTCTGGGAATGAGGACTCCACCCCTGCCCTGTGCCAGGGCTGGACAGCCCTTTCCAGGATGGAATTTTCCCTGATATCCAACCCGACCCTCCTCTGTACCTGCAGCAGTCGGGGAAGGACTCCTGTGTGTGCCTGTGGGCCGTGAGTTTCTCACCCCTCATCCCACTTGAGGATGGGCTCAAAGGAAGGGGAAATTCCGAATTTTCGAAGCTTTTGGGAATTCTGCGGTGCATGGGGCAGAGACATCTTTTGGCTTTGTGTCTTGTGAGGGTTTCGGCGGTTTCACGGTGTGTCACTGGGGGATGGTTTAATAATCTCTGATTGCACGGTCTAATAATCCTTAGAGGCTTTTGCTGTGGCCTTTTCCTTTCTCCCAAAAAACCCCAGGTGTTTTAGGGAAGCTTGTGCTCCCGGGTGGTGTGGTGGGAAGGAGCTGTGAGATCCCACGGGATGCTGGCTGAGGGTGGGATCTGGGAGTGCTGCAGGTGCTGCCCGGGCTGGTGATGACTCAGCAGGTGTTTCCCATCTCCAACTGCTGAGCTCCCACATTTTCCAGTATAAAACACACCTGACCCATCAGTGCAAGTGGGGGGAGACTTTTTGTTTGTGTTTTATGGGGCTGTGCCCCACAGAGCTGGGATGGACTGAGGGATCTGCTCCACTGCTGGAGGTTTCTCTCTTCCTTGTCCTTCCTTTGTCCCCACTGGAGCTTCCTGCTTCAGGTGTTTGTTATTTTCTTTCTTTAAGCATTTCTCTTCCCTGCTCCCACCAATTCCAGCGGCAGGGATGGCCCCATGTTCTTGCCATGCCTTGGATTTAAGTGCTGCTGTTTGTTCCCATGGAAGTGACTGTGTCAGGGAATGCTAAGATGTGCCATCCCTGGAAGCATCCAAGTGTTGGACGGGGCTTGGAGCAACCTGGGACAGTGGAAGGTGTCCCTGCCTGTGGCAGGGTGTGGAATTGGCTGATCTTTAAGGCTCCTTCCAAACCATTCCATCATTCCATGATCCAGCACTGGTGTGATCCCTCCAGGAATCAGTGATTTGACTTCCCAGCACTCCTGAAAATCCCTTTGGCCCAGGCGGGTGACTCCTCGTTCCTGTCCTTTCTGCCCCAAGCCCTGCAGGTAAAACCCCCTTTAACCTGCACATTCTCAAAGGGAAGGTGCCAAGGGGTACAAGGTGTGTGTTAATCCTGGAGTTGGTCTCCGTGTGACCTTTTGGCTGGAGAACTTGGAATCTGAAACACTTGGAGCTCCGGTGAAAGTTTTGGCTCAGTGAGCAGCGCTGTCAGGATTCCACATGAATTTGAGGCATGTGAAACTAGGGAGTAAGTGGCTTTGGGCAGCCCTTTCCTTGCAGTGATGAGATCTGGGAGGTGGATTAGGAAAGCAGAAGCTGTTGGAGCTGAGGGATGCAGCTTGTTCCCAGCATGGAGAGGGTTTGGCATCACCAAGCCCACGGGAGGGAGCCGGGCTCTGCCAACACCTCTCCAGTTTCACAGGGCCAGGGGAACAGGAGATAAAGTCTCTGCTTGGCAGCAGTGCTGCAGCAAACCAGCTTTTGCTCCATGAACAGGGATGAGAGGGCAGGAGGAGGAGGGATGGGCTGGGACCTGCAATCCCTGGGCTCCAGGGGGACGTCAGGATAATCCCGTGGGTCCCCTCAGTTCTGGACACAGATGGAAAATCACTTCTCCTCCAGCCTTTACGCTTCTTTATTTAAAAACGAGAGTAAATTGATTTGATTTCTCGGCATCATCAATAGATGAGGCGTTTTTCCACTAGGAAAAGACTTCCCAGGAAGTTTGTGACCAAGCAGTGGCAGTTCTTGGAGATCACCTTCTCCTGCTGCTATTTCATCCATGAGTAGATGGATTTTTAACTCACTCTGTAACTTGCTCTTTATTTCCCAAGTTTATCTCAGGTGGATTTGGAAGCTGGAGAGTTTTTGCCTCTTAATCCCACAGAAAACTCTCATTTTCTGCCTTGTTTCCTTAAAAAACCCAGATATCCATGGCTGAGAATCAATTTAAGACGCTCCAACTACAAAAAACAATTTGCTGGGATTGAATGCAGTTCTCCCTGGGTTTATTTGGTTCACCCAGATTGACACAGGAATTGGAGAAGACTCCTGAGTTGTGGAGTGGAGGTGAAGGGAAGGACTTTTTATTTTTAGAGAATAGAGGTTCTTCATTTTAATGTCTCGATCTTAACTGTAAAAAAGCCTTTTGTTTGTTTATTTGTTTTCAGGAAAAGCCTTTTGATTTCAGTGTTTTGATGTGACAACATAGTGGGAAAGTAGTTGGGCTCTGTGTGATACCATCAAGATGGGCTTTGCACCCCCTTTAAGGGCTTTTACCTAATTTACTGAATCTCCCTTGGGATTTGGCAGGAAAAGGGTCACCAATAATGGTCAAAATTTAAAAATTTGCCTTGAAAACACAACGTTGGCCTCAGCGTCAGTTGAAGCAGATGGTGCCGATCCCAGATTCAGATTCCCTGACATTTCCATATTGGAAATATTCCCTGTTTCTGTTTGTCGGTTATTCTGTAACTTGGGAATTTGAAGGGGGGGTGGTTCACCCCACAAAGCAGATGTTGCTTTCATAGAGCCCAGGAATTCTTATTCTTTTAGTAGATTCCTTGAAATTTGCCATGGGGATGGAAAAGGCCATTGTGTCGTGTCCTGGTCTGTGGGAGGAGCCACTTGGAATCAGTGTTCCCTGGCAGTGTGTACCATCCTCTGGACAAGTGTGGCAACTGCTGAGGAGCAAGGTTAGATCAGATCAGTGGTAAATTAGCTGTAAATCAGGTTCATGGAATCAGAAATGGAGCTGGGGGAGCTTTTTTATTTCACGTTCAGTTAGAAGTGGTGTTGACGTCAGTCAGTGATGCCCCAGTGCTTCCCAGGTCCCTCTCCTTCGGAAGCAGATCATGGAATCATGGATTTGGGTGGGAAGGGACCTTAAAGTCCATCCAGTGCCACCCCTGCCATGGGCAGGGACACCTTCCGCTTTTCCAGGTTGCTCCAATGTGGCCTTGGACACTTCCAGGGATCCAGCGGCAGCCACAGCTTCTCTGGGCAGGATGTTGAGGTTCTTTATGGGGGTTGTCCTTGGTACCTTGTCAGGGACAAAAATCTTCAGATAACAACTCCAGCCACTCGGTTAAAGGAGTTGTCCTGCATCGGGTCTGCTCCATCCACAGCCTCTTTCCTGCTGCAGTAGGAACCTGCAAGGTGGGAAGAGACCAGATATATAAGGAAGAAATAATGGGAAAAATGAGAGTGGTGAGGCCCTGGTCCAGGTTGCCCAGAGAAGCTGTGGCTGCCCCTGGATCCTTGGATGTGTCCAAGGGCAGATTGGAGCAACGTGGGCCAGTGGAAGGTGTCCCTGCCCATGGCAGGGGGTGACACTGGGTGGGCTTTAAGGTCCCTTCCCACCCAAACCCATTCCATGATCCTAAGAGGAAAGGTCTGGCGCAGGAACAGTGGGCTGGATGTCGGAGTGTGGACCCTTCCAAGGACAAACTGTGCACTTGCAGCCGTGGGGGACAGAGCGAGGACCCACATAATTAAAAACCACTTTGCCACGTACCAAATGCCTTCGTTGTTTTAGTTGCTCATTAGTTAATTTTCTTCTAATGAGGCTCCATT
>VZRE01010862.1:60220-78311 GCA_013396775.1 Cephalopterus ornatus
AGAGCTTAATTAGCAAGTTAATTATAGCGAGCAGGGAAATGTTCTGGTTACATAAACAAGGCATTGTTAGGCACACGCAAGCCAGGCCACGTTCAAACCGGCCGCCAACCGTCTGGAGGTCGGGAAAGGCTGTAATTCCACAGGGAACACAAGCAGGGCTTGTTTGCCGGGACGCCTCATTAAGTCTTGGGGTCCTTCCCTGCCAGAGGGGGGAAAAAAAAAAAAAAAGAGAGTCTGAGGATCCCAGCGGTTCCCCTTGCCTCCTCCCCTCCCTCCCGGTGCCTCCCCCCTTTGCTGGCAGCGGGGCGGGCAGGGCCGGGCTCGGAGGGATAAATGGGGGGGCATTCCCCGCTCCCCGGGGACCCGCCGCTGGCGCAGCCATGCCCAACAAGAAGAAGTACAACGTCAACGGGGACTCGGGGATCAAAGCCCAGGTGAGGGCACTCTCTAGTACCAGAACTGCGTTTTTCTATTCGTGTTTGTACCTCTCTTTTTTCCTCCTCCTTCCTCTGCTGTTCTCCCCGCCCCCGCCACAGTCGCTCCTTTCTGGAGCCGACTCCCCAGGGAAAAATCCCGATCTCCGGAGAACTTCTCTCCGTTGTCTCTTGGGAGCAGGTTTCAGGGATGCAGTTGACTCAAACACGTTGCTCTGGAGTTGTTCTTCAGAGCACTGCAATAGAGGAGTCGATGGGGTTGAGAGCAGGGAGATTCTCCAGGAAAACCTTGGATAATGGGAGTGTTTTTGTTCGGTGAAGGAGCACAGTTTTGTGACAGAAACCCCAGGTGGAAGTGAGACTTGGCTCATTTGAAATGTGATGAACACACACCTGATCTCAGGAGTCATTAACCTTGCACATTTGGGGGGGAAGTTTTCCAGCTTGAATTGGTTTTTCCTGCTGGAAGTTGAAAGCAGCGGTGCCTTGGGAGCAGGTTGGGCTCCTAAAGCCAGGGAGCTGCAGCTCTCAGAGGCTTCTCCTTGGAGCTCTAGCCTGCACGGGGTTGGCTGTTGCCTTCAGAGGTGTTTTGGTGTGAGCTGAACGAGCTCAGGCTGGAACCAAATCATGTTCTCATCCCCATCTTGGATGTCCCCAATTCCCATCTGGAACGCAGCACGTTGTGCCGTCTGTCGCCTCGTGGGATTGCTTGGAATTGGAGCAGCCTGGGCTAGTGGAAGGTGTCCCTGCCCATGGCAGGGGGCTGGAAGGAGGTGATCTTTAAGATCCCTTCCAACCCACGCCGTTCCATGATTCTATGGAATTCCAGCAGCCCTTCTTGCCCGCTCCCTCTGTTGGTCAACATGAGGTAAAAGCAGATCTGAGCCTTGGCCTGGCCCCTTCCCAACATTTTCCTTTCCTGGAGCTTCCTTCAACCTCTTGGGGGTCGGTTCCTTGCTCAGCTCAAACTAAACCCCTCTTGTGGTTTAAAGGGTTTGAACCCTGAAGGGGGTGGAGGGCAGGGCCTATTATCAAGTCTAGTTCTAGTTCTGCCCGATGTGGTTCAGGACTTCCCTTACTTAGTCATGGTTTTGGATGTGGAAGGACTGGGAGAGCTCTGAGTTACCAATATTGATGCGTTGCCCGGAACAGTCACATTGAGTGTCGTTGAAGGGATTAATTCCAGTACAAATGGTTCCCCCTCGGCTGGAATCCCAGCCCATCTTGCTGCTCCGACAGCGTCGTTTCACACCGACAGCCCGATGCTTGGATGGGGCTTGCTCGGCCGTGGGGGGATTTCTTTTAAATTAATGGAATAAAAAGGAAAAAAAAAAAAGGGGGGGGAGTTATTCCGGGCCAGCAGCTTCTTAGAGAAGGAACCTTAAGATGTGTGTGTGCAAAGCCCCCGTCCCGCCGGGCTTGGGGTGTTAATCCTCCTCGTGGATCTGGCTGGAACATGAGTTTGTCCCGGTTTTTCCCCTCCTGTGTGTGTTTCCTGATCTGGTGTCGTTCTGGTGGTTGGTTTAAGATTAGCAGGAAAAAATCCTCCCAGGTGCTGCCGCAAATCCCTCCCAGCTCAAGTGCTGCCCCTTAAACCACTGAGCTTGAATTGGAATTCCCAGAACAGGGTCTGATTCCTTCTGCTTAAATGACTCCTTGAAACAACATAGAACTTCTCAGGAAACCCCGAGGGTTCGTTAATAGACCCAGTTAATGGCTTTCAGTAATTTGGAGAAGTAAATGTTTAACCCTTGTTGCACTAGAACAAGCCAGTTTGTGCTCGGAGCAAAGTCCAAGCGATGGGAATTCATGATTCCAACTTCCCTGAGATTTGACAGGAATTGTGCATGTAGTGGGGTTGGCTCAGGAAGAGATGAGCACTGGGAGTGGAAATATTTCCTCAAACTCTTAAGTTTTAGGGTATGTTTAAATATGGCCCGGTAGCCACAGACAGAGAAAACTGGAAGAGGGTGGGTTTAGATGGAATATTGGGAAGGAATTGCTGGCTGGGAGGGTGAGGAGGCCCTGGCACAGGTTGCCTGGAGAAGCTGTGGCTGCCCCTGGATCCCTGGAAGTGTCCAAGGCCAGGTTGGAGCAACCTGGGATAGCAGGAGGTGTCCCTGCCCATGGCAGGGGGTGGCACTGGATGGGCTTTCACGTCCCTTCCCACCCAACCCATTCCATGATTCCATGAATTAAGAGGGATGTTGAGGTGCTGTGAGATGTGTCTGATGCTCTGTGGAGTTGGTGCTGATGTGAGCAGGGAAGAGTTAAGACAAGTCCAACCCAAGGTGCACATCAAGGTCACGGGAGGGCTGAGTCTCTTCTCTAAAATCACCTGTAAGAGCAGATATTTGGCTCATGTGAAAACCTGGATTTGAGGAAATAAAGAAATACTGATTGGTTGTTCCTCTTGCTGTTCTTGTCAACCAAAGGCTGGAGGAAAACAAAGCCCAGAGAAAACAATTCCTCTGTGAATGCCAGGGTTAAATGGCATTTCCCTGTTAAAAATGGGAAATTTGCTTATCCCTTCTGTCCTTGTGTGCCTGGAGCAGATCAGCTTTGCTGGCTTAAATATTTATCTCTTGTGCTCAGGGTCTCGGGAGAGTCTGAAATCTTCATTCCTTGGTGGGGGTAGAGATGGAAACGGGTTTTGACTCTTCACTGAGCAAGCCTCCACCAAATACTGGTGTTAATCCATTGCTGCAGCTCTTTGTGGACGTTACTGGGAAATCAGCTCTCCAGCCTGGAGAATTGCTTTGGTCTGATGGCTTAGCCTAAATTTCTTGCTTTGTTGGGTAAAGCTGTGTACTCTTAAATACAATATTCCTAAATACTTGTATTCTCCAATTGCTGCAACAGTCTGGAGTGACATCTCTAATCTCTGCTGGAGGACCTGGAATTAAACAAAATAGGGAATTTAGTGTGTCCTGTCCCCGACAAACAACAGGAATTGTGGTTCAGGCCATAACTGGTGTCTGCTCGAGGCTTTGCGTTCTTGGGGTTAAACCCCTGCTGGGTGTTTCAGCTCTGACTCAGCCCCCTGGTTTCTCCCCACAGATCCAGTTTGCCGACCAAAAGCAGGAGTTCAACAAGCGCCCGTCGAAGATCGGCCGCCGCTCCCTGTCCCGCTCCATCTCGCAGTCCTCCACAGACAGCTACAGCTCAGGTGAGGGGGCAGGCTCTCCAGCCTCTGCACACCCTGGGATTTGTCCTGTCTTTCCCTCAGGGATCTCCCAGATCTGCTGTGGGATCTCCCAGAGCTGCTGGGGGGTCGGTACTGTCGAAGGGAAGGCGTGGAAAGAGGGTTGTTGCTTTTTTCCCTTATCCTCGTGCAGTTGAATGGAAAATTAAGTCATTCGGATGCTCTTAACGCTTCTCATCTCTCCTTATAACCCTCATGTGCAGTTCCTGCTGCCTTCCCTCCTCTCTCCCTGCTTCCTTTTCCTTCCAAGCTCAGCAAAACAGTGTTACTCCATTCTATTCACCTTCCCTTCCTGTTCTTGAACAAATCCACATGGATCCCACTGGAGGTTTGGCCTTACCTGCTGCATAGGAGATTGGAATCTTTGGAAGAGCAGCGAGGACCATTGAGGGCCTTTTTGAAGGTGTGTTTCCTGCTGGAGTCTGAGCAGTGAAACCCTCTGGATGTGTTTTTGGATATTTGGCAGGTCACAGAGTGAGGAGGGCCTGGGTAGATATTGGGTAGTTTCATGGAAACATGGAATGGTTTGGCTTGGAAGGGACCTTACAGATCATCCCATTCCAAGCCCCTGACGTGGGCAGGGACACCTGCCACTATCCCAGGTTTCTCCAAACCTCATTCAACCCAGTGAGAGGTTTAAAGTTCTGGTTTAGTTAAGTGTAAAACCTCAGGAAATTCAGCTCCTGGCTGATGGTTCAAAGGCACTGCAACAGACCTGGCTGGTGGCCAGAGGTCCTCCTCAGTTCCTGCACGGAAAGGCTCCTTTGTGCTTCTCCACTCATTTCCCTGATTCTAAGGATATTGGAGGCGAGGGGACAGGACCATGCTGTCCTCTCCAGAGGGAGACAGCAGCCCAGGCTCTGTTCCCACTTTGAATCCACAGCTCCATCCAATCCCTGAGCACAGGGAGTATTTTGTGACTGTTGTTTTTGAAGACTGTTGCTCTGCTTGGCCTGGCCGATGGCATCATGTTCTCTCCTGATTCACAGCTGGAAGAAGTTGGAATATCTTTGGGGAATTCCCCAGTGCTCCTTGCACTCTCCATCTCCTGCTAAAGCATCGGCAGTGTCAATTAAGGAGCTTATGAGAATATTGCATTTCCCTCCTCCTGAAAGTGGGAGGTTGGCAGTCAGGATGGAAGACTTCAGTTCCCGCGGTGGCTGCAGGATGGATGGATGGATAAATCCCGTTGGAACACCTTGGCATGGGTGTTTGTTGTTCCCCTTTCTCAGACTGAACAGGAGCACAGTTTGAACAACCCATTAAGTTCACCTGGGATGGGAAAAGGCTCGAAAAGAAGCAGCTTGAGGAGGAGAGAGGTGATGATGCAGGGGAAGATTCACAGAATTGTTTAGGTTGGAAAAGCCCTCAGAGACATCGAGTCCAACCATCCCAGCACTGCCAAGGACACCACTGACCCATGTCCCCATGTGCCACATCCACAGGGCTTTGAAATCCCTCCAGGGGTGGGGATTCCCCCGTGCCCTGAGCAGCTGTGCCAGAGCTGGACAGCCCTTTCCAGAAGGAATTTCCCCAATATCCACCCTGCCCCTCCCCTGGCACAGCTGGAGGCCGTTCCCTCTCCTCCTGTCCCTTGTTCCCTGGGAGCAGAGCCCGACCCCCCCCGGCTCCCCCCTCCTGTCAGGGACTTGCAGAGCCACAAGGTCCCCCCTGAGCCTCCTTTTCTCCAGGCTGAGCCCCCCCAGCTCCCTCAGCCCCTTCCCAGCTCCCTTCCCTTCCCTGCACACCCACAAAGTGCGGGGAGGTCTTCGAGGTTTGGAGGTGAGGAGTGTGAGTGAAGAAGTGACCCTAAACCAAGCAGCTCTTCCCTGAGACCTTCTGGGAAGGCAGTTTTCCAGCATCCTGGTCCAAAATTATAGTGCAGTGCCAGTGCTGTTGTAGTGATGCAAGGATGGGTGTGCAAACAGCTGTGGATTCTTGCTCTTCCTGCCCATCAAAACTGGAATAATGAGGGTGGGGAGGCCCTGGCCCAGGTTGTCCAGAGAAGTTGTGGCTGCCCCTGGATCCCTGGAAGTGTCCAAGGCCAGGTTGGATGGGGCTTGGAGCAACCTGGGCTAGTGGAAGGTGTCCCTGCCCACGGCAGGGGGATGAAACAACATCATCTTTAAGGTCAATCCCAATCTAAACCGTTCCATGATTCTGTGACAAACCAGCAGAGACACTGTGGAACATGACAACTTCATCTCTCGGTTGCTGTCAAGTCCAAGGAATGACAAAACCAACGGTGCGGATCCCCCTCTTCCAGTTAGAATTCCAAGTCTCTTACCCAGATTTGCCACGAGCCACCAGTTTTCTGTGATTGTTCCACTTCATTTAAAGTGACTCATTTTTCTCACTGGGGAAATAAGTTGTTTTCTGCTCCGTTTGGGAGCGATGTGTTCGCCCCAGGACACACTGGGGTGTCTTATCAGCATCTGCTGCTGCCAACCAGGGCAGGGCACCGACCTGGGAGCTCTACTTTGGAGCCCAGGGAGTGTCTGGGTTAATTTTACTTAGATTTTACTTAAATTTCACCAACTGTCCTTTCCCTTTTGTGCCAAATTCAGATCGTTATCTGCTCCAGCAAAGATTTTGGGGGATCAGTTGGTTTGTAGGAGCCTGGCTTTGAATGCTCAGACACTCAGCACTGTGTGTAACGCTCCATGTCCACATTCTGTGGGTGGGATTGGAACAGGAATATCTGGAATTCAAGGCCCCTGCTTTCATCCTCGTGCTGTTTCAGAACTTTGGAAAGGCTGTATAGAGAAGAATCAAGGTTTGTCTCTGTTTGGGCCATAACAGGGGCGGGTTGCCCCCTTTTTGCCCGTAATGATGCCAGTTTTTGCAGCTCTGAGTAGATCCTCACCTCAAATATTAGCGAAGGCTGAGTTTAGGCTCTGAGCTGGGCTTTGCTGGGTTAGGACAGGGGTGCAGGTCGCTCCTTTTCTCCCCAGCATTTTTCTGTGGGATAACAGAGCCTGAGAGCTGCTGCTGCTTTCATGTTGTTCTATTTGAAATCATGGATTTGTGGAATATCCTGAGTTGGAAAAGACCCACATGGACCAAGTTCAATACGTCTACAAATAATATACAAATCCTGGAATGGTTTGGGTGGGAAGGGACCTTAAAGCCCATCCAGTCCCCCCCCTGACAGGGGCAGGGACACCTTCCACTAGCCCAGGTTGCTCCAAGCCCTGTCCAGCCTGCCCTTGGACACTTCCAGGGATTTGGAGTCCCCAGCCTCTCTGGGCAGAGATACAAACACATAATACAAGTAATATAATTTATACTAAAATACTCCACGGCTCTACAGAATTGCCAGCCCCAGGCAGGGAGTTTTCATTAATCAACTTTTGGGTGATTTGAGATGATAATTAGGAGGCTGCCTATCCGTCAGTTAACTGGATATTTCCAGATGACAGGAATCCTTTCTTTTCTGTGTTTGTTTTTCATTTGACAGAAAAGCAGAGGCAAAACTGCTTTTAATTATTGTGCTGTTCTGTTACACTAATGATATTCATTTAATTGCCATAGCTCTGTAAACACTTCTATATATTATATGTATTTAGCAGTAAAGAACCATCTGCACATGGAAATCTGGCCACTCTAGGCAGGGATTTTTTTTTTGTTGTTTAAAAAATCACTTTCAACCCCCAGCACCAAAAACCGCTGGTTTTAAAGAAACCTCTGCCCAGATTAACTGTCTTCAAGGAAATAATCCTCCTTTAACTAATCAATCCTTCCTTCTGGAGTCCTTGCTCTCCAAGAGTTTTTGGTTTTATATAAGGTGCTCTTTTGTTATTAATCCAGGCTCCTGGGCCTGCAGGGCTGTGAGCGGGAATTCGGGGCTCCGGCGGGTGCTTTGCAGGGTTGGACTTGCCTTTCACACCCTGCTGAGGATGGAGCCTTCCCAGAGGAATTCCAGCAATGCCTAATTCCCTCAGTAAAGCGGATTAGGATCCCTGTGGGTCTGGGGGAGCCTGAACTGCATTAAGCTTTTTTCCTCGGCATCATCCAAGTGCTTCAGAGGAGCCAGAAGGGAGAGGAACCACCTCGTTGGGTCCTGCAGGAAAGACAAACCCCTGGCCAGGGTGGGGTGGAGGGTTTAACTCCTTGGTTTGGGGTTTTTTGGTGTGGAAATGCTGCTGGAGCCGTTCTGGGCGGAGGGAGGTTTCCTTTACTCCAAGTTCTCTGAAGGGGCTGTCGGAATCAGTCGCCACTTGAGGTCTGGATGCCCCTGGAAAGCTCTGGGAGCGCTGGCGGGTGGTGGAGGCCACGTGTTCAACCATCTCCCTGTGACACCAGAAGAACCCCTCACCCTTCCTGCTGCCTAATTCCCAACTGGGGGAGAAATTGGGAATCTGCCCTGAGCCCTGGGGAGAACAGTTCCCTTGGCTTGTGGAGCATTCCCTCTTGGAGACTGTGCCTGTGGTGCTGGGGAGGACAGAGGACTCCTCAGGGTGTGGGGTGTCCGTCATTCGGAGCCATCCATAACTCTGTCAATCCAAGGCTGCCATGGACAGGGCTGTTCCACCACAGAGACCCTCTTCTGGAGCAGGCAGTGTGATGTCACGGGCGGGGCTGTTCCACCACCGAGATCCTCCTCTGGGGCAGACCGTTTGGTGCCATGGATAAGGCTGCTAAAGCAGGGGGATCCTCTTCCGGAACCTGGAGTTGGAAAACAGGTCTCGGGTTCATTTTACAAGTTCCACGTGATGTGGGGAGTAAAGGCTTGGAGTAAAACTTCCAGGCAGTTTAGTGAGGAACGAGGGAACGAGGCTTCCGAGTTGGGTCCTGGGAAGGACGTTTGGAAAGGGAAGAGGAGCGATGATTTCTAGTTCATCACGTCGCTTTGACTGCTGGTGCCAGTCCCAGAAGATGAAAGAGGTTTGGTTTCCCACAGCAGGGGCATATTCCAGGGGAAAACATGGCACAAATAATGTCCTCAGCTGACCCAACATGGAAGCAGAAGTGGTGGTTAATTCATCGTGACTCAAACTGGAAATGGATGTGATTTTATATAAGTACACGTGATTTTAGGAATCGAAATAAATGGGAAGGGGGATTTCTAACTCCATGAAGGGCTTTTCCGTGCACCTCCATGGGTCTGCCGTAGCCCAGTTCCGTAACTGGAAGCTTGGACGGCATTGATGGGAAAGGAAGACAGTTTTTGACAGCAACTGTCCTTAATTCAGCACATCCACACCTGGTCTTAAACCAGCAGCTCAATCTGTTTCCGTGGGACCATGATCCACATGGGATCTGGTGATCCATGGCTCTCTAACCCATTCCTGAAGTCCCCCAGGGATGGAGAGCCACCACCTCTGGGGACAGTCCATGCCAGTGCTGTGCTATCCTCGCAAGGAAGGAGTTTCTTCCTCACAAGTTTCCCTGTGAGCCTCCCAAGCAGCACCTTCTGGTCCTTACAGAGGAGCATCAGAACTGAGCAAATCCAAGGACTGGGAATACCACCTGGATAATCACCAACTCACAGCCTTCGCCAGGATGCTGATTGGAATGAAACAGGGTCTTGTGTCTGTGCTGCCTTAAATTATGACTTTGGAAGGACTTGAAACAGTGATGGGTGTTTGTGGTGGCTCCCTTGGAGCTGCAAAGGCTTCAGTTTTGGGAAGAGAGATGGGGGAAGGCTGTGGAGATGAGCCCATGGAGGACAAGGGCACTGTTAATTACAGATAAGAGTGAGGTAGAACTGCCTGGGGAGATGGTCCCTGTGGGAGAAGGGGATATCCCAGTTGAGGACAGAGGGAGGTGGCACCTGCACATGGAGAAACACATCCATGGCCACGTTCCGCCACGGATCATCCGCAGGTGCTTTGGCCCCAGGGAATGTTTTGTTCTGCCTCTGACCCCCTTTCCCCCTTCCAGCTGCCTCCTACACAGACAGCTCTGATGATGAGACCTCCCCCCGGGACAAGCAGCAGAAGAATTCCAAAGGCAGCAGCGATTTCTGCGTGAAAAACATCAAACAGGCAGAGTTCGGGCGCCGGGAGATCGAGATTGCTGAGCAAGGTAAATGGGGCACCTCCCTCAAGCTCCACCTCGTCCTGGGCTGTCTTGTGGGGTCCTTCCTTCCCCTAAACCCCCCTCTGAGGTTCAATGTATTGGTGATTTCTTGATAGCTGTTAGAGACGGGAAAGCTTTGATGGGATGTTGTGGGATGGGAGAGGAGTTACAGGGTCATGCCAAGTAGCTCCAACCAAACAACTACTGAAGGACTGTTCTGCAGTCAAACATGTGTTGTTAAAATCAATAGAAAAGAGGAAACCCATCAAATAAATTTCAGCTTGATTATCTCCAAAAATCCATAGCAAAGGGCTTAGGAAGCTGGAGGGACATTGGAGGAGTGGGGCAGGGCAGGAAGCCCCGAGTTCTCCTCAGTCTGAAGCAGATTTTCCTCCAGCCTCACTTGGGATCTTGCAGGCAGACATTTGAACACGTGATGGTGCTACATCCAAAATAGTAGGGAAAAAATCCAGAGGGATATTGGATCCTTTTCATTTAATTGGGCTTGCTCACAAGGCTTTGGCTTCTTTGGAAGCTGCCCCAGCTGTGCGAGTTCATGGCAATAGCAGACAGTGGGGCAGGAAGTGGGGCTGCTGTTTGTCCTTGTCCTCATCCCTCTTTCCATGGCATTCATGGGCTTGTTTTCCCTTCTCCCTCCAGAGATGCCCGCGCTGATGGCTTTGAGGAAGAGAGCTCAGGGAGAGAAGCCGCTGGCCGGGGCCAAGATCGTGGGCTGCACACACATCACAGCCCAGACAGCTGTAAGGCTGGCCCCGAACCCCACGTGGGGCTGTTCCACTGCTGATTCCCTAAAACAGGCCCTGAGGGGTTAATGGAGGCGTGAGCAGCTGTGAATTCCCCTCAAACACGGGCACAGGAGTGATTGCTCCTGGCTGGATTCGGGACTTGGCTGAGTGAAATCTCTACGTAGATAGATAGATATATATAAAAAATAAACCTTGAAGTTTACTATTTATGGCATCCTTTTAAAATGGTTTAACTGCAAAATTCTTTTCTGTGCAACTTTCTAACAAACCTGATGCTCCTTAAAACCAACTTCATAGGTCCCAGAGGATCACTGAATCCCGGGAGGATTTGAGTCGGAAGGGGCCTTGAAGCCCATCCAGTTCCACCCCCTGCCGTGGGCAGGGACGCTTTCCACTAGACCAAGTTGCTCAAAGCCTTGTTCAACCTGGCCTTGAAGCTTAAAATCAACTTCAGAGGCCCCTAAAAATCATAAAATCATGGAATGGTTTGGGTGGGAAGGGGCCTTAAAGCCCATCCAGTGCCACCCCCTGCCGTGGGCAGGGACACCTCCCGCTGTCCCAGGTTGCTCCAAGCCCCCTCCAACCTGGCCTTGAAGCTTAAAACCAACTTCAGAGACCCCTCTAGAAGCTTTCCCACAAATAGCAAATAAACCCAGTTGTGTGCTGCTCCCTGTGTTGACCTTCCTGGTGTTTTTGGTTTCCAGGTGCTGATGGAGACTCTGGGAGCGTTGGGTGCCCAGTGCCGATGGGCTGCCTGCAACATCTACTCCACCCTGAATGAGGTGGCTGCTGCCCTCGCTGAGAGTGGTAGGAAACACCTCCCTCCTTGTTGTTCCTGGCTTTTATAAAGATTTCTCTGTATTTATCTCATTTTTCGCCTCTTAGAGGTTTTTTCCCTTAGTTATTTTTGATTTAGAATAAACCCACAGGAGGTAAGAGCACACACTCAGTCCCTTCCAGTACTCTGGAAACCTTGGAATGGTTTTAATCTGGAGGATAAAAGGACATGGTACAAATAATGGCCATGCCCTTAATGAGCTCAATGGGCTACGTGAAGCTGGAAGTTATTTTTTTAGGAGGAACAAAGCTAAATTTGATTTAAATGCTATAAATTTGAGTCAAAACTTTGGCTAAAAGAGGCAAAAGAGAGACTTTGAGGGGGAAATGATCCATAAAAAAGAAGCTGAGCATGTTGGTGCTCACCTGGGAGATTGAAATCAAGTTTTACCTGGGTAAGGCCGTGGGTTTTACCTGGATAAGTTCTGGGGTTTTACCTGGGTAAGGTTTGGGGTTTTCTCCAGAGCTTCCCCTGGAATTTACCTGGGTGAGGCCGTGGGTTTTACCTGGGTAAGGTCTGGAATTTTACCTGGGTAAGGTCGAGGTTTTAACCTGGGTGAGGCCAGGGGTTTTGTCTGAGTAAGATCTGGAATTTTACCTGGGTAAGGCCGTGGGTTTTATCTGGGTGAGGTCAGGGGTTTTACCTGGGTAAGGCCAGGAATTTGACCATGAAACCTGGAAGAAGCCAAACCCACCATCTTGCCCGTTACCAGGTCTCACTCCCTGAAGCTTAGTAATAATTGCTCATACATCAGAATATATTCAAATAAATTATTAATTAGTTAATTAATTAGTGGCTGACATGCCTAACAAGCAGGTAGGACACCTAATTTTCAGGGAAATCTTCATTTTGGGAAATAAATATTATCGCTTAGAGCGTGTTGGCCTCTGGTCTGGTGGGTGCAGCTCTTTCCTGAGGGAGAGGAAGAAGTGAGGAAGGCCAAAGCCAACTCCCAGTGCTGCCTTCAGTGTGTGGATTCAGTGTGTCTCCAGAGCTTCCCCTGGAAGGGGGGTGTTGAAAGCTGAGCCTGGAGGCAGGACTGTGGCGGTGTCGGGAGCGGGCCCGTGGGCAGAGCCGATCCCACGGGATTTGCCAAGGCTGTGCTGGCACATCTCCCTCTCCGTGCCAGGGTTCCCCGTCTTCGCCTGGAAGGGAGAATCCGAGGATGACTTCTGGTGGTGCATCGATCGCTGTGTCAACGTGGAGGGCTGGCAGCCCAACATGGTGAGTGGGGGAGACGGGCCGCGCTCCGTGAGCGACGGCCAGGGGAGCCCAGCCCTCGTCAGGGACCCCTTGGGGTGGGTGAGAGTGAAATGGCACCGAGTGACCCGTGTGTATAGATGTATGTATCTGGAGGGTTTAGTTTAGAGCAGTTTGGGTGCCATGGAAAGCAGGTTTGGAGCCTGTTATCTGTAGGAAGAGCAGGGGCAGGACTGAGCTCTGCTCTGGGGGGACCAGGGACAGGACCCAGGGAATGGCTGGAGCTGTGCCAGGGCAGGGGCAGGTTGGATCTCAGGACAAGGTCCTTCCCCCAGAGGGTGGTTGGGCACTGACCAGGCTCCCCAGGGCAGTGGGCACAGCCCCAAGGCTGCCAGAGCTCCGGGAGGGTTTGGGTGATCCTCTGGGGCACAGGGTGGGATTGTTGGGGTGTCCTGGGCAGGGCCAGGAGTTGGAGGAGGAGAAGGAGGAAGGAGAGGAGGAGAAGACAGGTTTAGTGCTGCTTGGTGTTTTCCTCATTAATTTAGACCTGACTTAGCACTCAAAGCTTGGTGCCAACACCTCGCTTACCTTCCAAGTGCTTTACAATGAGCTGTGTCCTGTGGGAAATGAACTTTTCCCCCTCTCCCAGCTGTGGAGTCAGGGAAAAAGCTGGGTTAAATGGCTTCTGGGTCTTGCCTACCAAGGAAGGTTTTGTTGAACTCCCTTCTAAATTAGCACAGCTACCTTAGTGCAAAGTTTTCTGGGTGCTTAGTTTGATTCCAGAGTGTCTTGCTACAGTTTAAACCAAGCTCATTTAATCTACCCACTGAAAATGGCTCAAAATCGATATTTTTTGAGAAGAGGTTTCATCCTTTTCACCATTGAATTCTCACGTTTGGTTGATGGGATTTTTCTTACTTAAGCAAAGCCTCTATTCCAGGACAAAACTCAGATTTTTAGGTGATTTCCCTGCTTTGAACCTGCTCTTGCTGTAGGAACACAAAACCTCAGGTAACCCAACTCTGCTTCGCTGCTTTATCCTGCCCTTGTTTCCAGGGAAAACAGAGAACCTGGAACTATGTGAGTGGAATAATTTTCAGCTGTCAAATGTGCTGTTTTCATCCTGCTTCCCCAAAGCTTTGGAGCCCTGGAGCTTGTGATCTAAATTAGATGGGAAGCAGTGAAAGGTGGAAGATAAACACAGCCCGGGTGGCTTTTTTGCCGATATCGGCTCCTTTGAGGTGGAGTTTTTGTCCCTTCCAGCCAAACTTGTTCATTCCCTTGCTGTGTCACCTTTGAAAAAAAATCGGGAATGTCAAAAAAATCCGCCCCCAGGGCTCCGAGTCAGAGTCTAGACAGTCTTTGAGGAATCATTTCGCATCCGAAACGTCGCTGTTTGAACAAGTCAGCACCCCAGAAAATGCATGTTTTGCTTTCCCAGGATCTCCTCAGACCCCTTCGCGTGTCTCCAGCCATCAGAACTGTTTTCAGAGCAGCTTCTGGAGTGCAGGGAAAGCTGAGGGGAGCACCGAGTGCCTCGGATCTCTTCCCAGAGATTTGCACGCTGCAGTTTGGAGATCCGTGTTTTTGGAGATAAGAAATAGGACACTGGAAGCAGGGTGAAGAACAGGTGTGAGAGGGATCCTGGGGTCATGGAAGCAGGATGGTTTGGGTGGGAAGGGACCTTCAAGACCACCTAGTCCCAGCCCCTGCCATGGACAGGGACATCTCCCACTGGCCCAGGTTGCTCCAACCTGGCCTGGGACACTTCCAGGGATCCAGGGGCAGCCACAGCTTCTCTGGGCAACCTGGGCCAGGGCCTCACTACCCACGAATTCTGATCTTTAGAGGAGTGTTTAGGAAATCCAGACCTTCAGAGGACGGCTCTGGGAATCAAATACCTTCACGGAATGGCTCTGGGATTCCTGAACTTCAGGGCAGGGCTTTGGGAATGCTGACCTTCAAGAGGAGGGTCACAGACTTTCACAGTGGGGCTTTGGGAACCCAGACCTTCAGAGTGGGGCTCTGTCTGGACAGGAATGGCTCAGAGAGGAGTTTTTTTTCCTGAAAAATAAGGAACTTGCAGCTCTGGGAGGTTGGTTTCCTGAGCCAGGACCACGCTGCCTCCGGGGGATTTCGGTGCCACCTCCCACCACTCCTTCCTGCCACCTCCTTGTGTTTTTCCTCAGTCATTTTCTGCGGAAAATTATTTTCAGGCGTGTTGCTGAGCTAATCCTGGGCAATTTTAATCCACTTAGTTCGGGCAGGATCAGCCGCGTGCTGTGGTTTGGGAAGCTGGAAGGGGAACAGGGGGAGACGAGGTGGTAACGGGGTCTTGGGTGGGCTTAAGAGGTGGTGAAATGGCACCTGGAGACACCGGTTTCTTTCCTGCAAGAGCCAGAGGTTTTCTGCTGGAGAAAACAGGAGGTGGAAAGGCTGAGGGAGGGAGAAGGGACAGCAATGGGAATTTGTCTGCTGGGAGAGAGAAGCACTGAGAGAGAAACACCTACCAAGGCTCCCACCTGGAACAGCTGCTTTTCTGCAGGAGAAATTATCTGCACCTCAAATAAAGGCTTCNGCCTGGAAGGATGAGAATGAGGGCAAACAGCCTGCATAAAGCTGGGAAAGCTGCAGGAATGTGGGGCTCTGCTGCTGGATGGTCGGGGCTGCCACACAAAGGTGACCTTCCCTCAAAAACCAGTTCCCCCATGGATTCGGTTTGGGGTTTTACATCCCCTGCTCTCCCAGGAAAGAGGAAACTTCCAGCTCCCAGAATTCTCTCTTAGAAGAGGATTATCTGCCCTATTAAATGGGGATTAATGAAATGGAGACGTCCTGGGAGCCAGGCTGCTCAATTCCAGGCTGCTGAATTCCTACCTGGGCTGGCCCAGCAGAGCTCCCCAGCCCACTTAACCCTTGCCTGCCTCTGCTTCCCTCTGGATGGAACATGGAGCTGGGAATTCCCTGGAGACTTAAGAGTTGGATCTGCGTGGATGCTCCTAAACATTCTGCATGTGCTTCCCAGATATTCTGGAGGAGCAGCTGCTGCACATCAGTGGCAAATCCAGCCAGTTTGAGAGAAAAAGGTCATGAAAATATGTAACATTTCCAAGGAACTCTCTGTCCGTGGATGTCTGCATGGTGGCTCCGTGAAGCCACCACGCTGTGTCATGACAAAGCTCAGGAATGTCACCTTGTGCCCAAATGGGGCTTCTGCCACGTGTGGGAGTGTTCATTTTTCCTGGGAAAGTTGCACACCCTCAGCAGAGGGTCCTGGCCGAGCTCCACCAGCGGCCAGCAGGCAGAGATGCTTCTGCCCAGGGTTGGCACGTGGATTTTAGGGCACCTCTGGGCCACACCAGGAGCTGTGAGGAGCAGGCAAAGAAGGGGATGAAGATGATGGTGGGGATGAGAAGTCTGACGTTGGTGTAGGGAACATGCAAAGAGGAGGAGGAGGGTGATGGCGATGAAGTCAGAATTCTTTGGTGTAGGAGTGGGGAACATGCAAAAAGGATGATGTTGGTGGTGATGGATGATGAAAGAAGGATGATGATGTGACTGTGAGGATGATGATGGTGATGATGACGGTCATGCCCTGGGGTGTTAAGCTCTCAGACAGTCCGGGCAGCACAGTTCCTTGGCACTTCACCCTCCTCCTTTTACATCCTGCTCTTTCTCCATCCTCCTCCTCCTCCTCCATTACCAGTCATACCAGAAAAGCTGATGACTCTGCACAGTCCAAAGGTTTTTCCATCTGTGCTTCTGCGGATGAGGAGAGAGGAGCCTGCACAGCCCCTTTCCATATTTCCTCAGTTCCCATCATTAACACCAACGTTTGCTGTGTTTGTCTGACCCATTGCCCTTCCAGGACATTATTGATGAAGCATCATTCCTCCTCGGAATGCTCAACCAGAGTATTCCTACCTGGCTCACACTGTGGTGTTTGAGGTGCCAGAACACGGAATGATTTATCCCTGGTACCTTTCTGGGCTCTGGACCCTCAGAGCACTGACTGGGGTTGTTTTCATTCCAGATCCTGGATGATGGGGGAGATCTCACTCACTGGATCTACAAGAAATATCCCAACATGTTTAAGAAGATCAAGGGGATAGTGGAGGAGAGTGTGACAGGAGTCCACAGGTAACGGGATGGGCTGGACTGGCAGGAGAATTTGGGACAGAAACACCTCAGGGCTCTGGTGCCAAAGGCCCCAAGCTGGGAGGCACCACAACTCACCTGAGGGGTGAACCCCAGCACGTGGGCCGTGCTTTTCTTTCAACCTGGGCTTAGCTTTCCACAAGAGCTGTCTGAAATCCCTCATCAGTTCCCGCTTGGAAGTGCTGCTCTGAACTCCAGGCAGGGAGTCGAAGCACCTGCGGAGCGCTGGGTGGGTGGGAAGGTGCACGAGGTCTGGTTTTCCGCCTGGGAAGCGGGAGGAATGGTTACTTGGCTCGTTTTGGAGATGGAGGAGGAAGGGCTGAGGGCCTTGCACAAGAAGGGGTGGGCTGAGGGCAAAGCCAAAAGTGTAGTCCTAACCTAAATCTCTGGGAAGAAGTGAGATTTGGGAAGAGGAACTGATTCTCCAGTTGGGGTGGGGTCCCACAGAGGGAGAACCTCAGAGATGACTCAGTGGAATCCGTCAGTCCGTGGCAGGAGCAGAGATGTGGTGGGAGAAGTGGCTTTCCCAGGGGAGTTAATCCTACCACGGGGACCAGAAAACAGGGAACTGGGGAGAAGAGCAGCAGCCTCTGCTTTGTGCTCTCTCTATGCAGGGAGAAAGGTTTGGCTGCAGCTCTTGGAGCTGCCTGGATGTTTGGCCAGAGGTTCAGGCAGCCCTTGAAACAGGGAAATGAAATATTGGAACAGGGAAGTGGATTCAGGTCTGCAGCCAGTGGGGTCAGGAAAAGGACTGATGGTATTTTTAGTGTCTGGAATCATTCCCAATATGGGCAAAAAGATTTCCAAGCATGTTCTTCTTCCCAAGGACTGGAGCAGGGACATTTTCAGATTCTCTTTGTAGCCCCAGTGACGTGTTTGGTTTCATTTTTAGTGGCTTTGCTGCTGGGAGTCGAGTCTGTGCTTGGAATTAGGAGGGCAGGTTGATGTTGGAAAGCTGGGGGGGTTCACCTGGAGAAGAGAAGGCTCCAGGGAGAGCTGAGAGCCCCTTGCAGGGCCTAAAGGGGCTCCAGGAGAGCTGGAGAGGGACTGGGGACAGGGGAGGGAGGACAGGACACAGGGAACGGCTTCCCACTGCCAGAGGACAGGGATAGATGGGATATTGGGAAGGAATTGCTGGCTGGGAGGGTGGGGAGGGGCTGGAATGGATTTCCCAGAGAAGCTGTGGCTGCCCCTGGATCCCTGGAAGTGTCCAAGGCCGGGTTGGAGCAACCTGGGATAGTGGAAGGTGTCCTTTTCCATGGCAGGGGGTGGAATGCGATGCTCTTTAAGTCCCTTCCCGCCCAAACCCAACAGCAGAGCGCAGGGAAATGTTTTCCCGTGGAGGACCTGTTTTCCCGTATCCACGCAGGCTGTACCAGTTGTCCAAGGCAGGGAAGCTCTGTGTCCCAGCCATGAATGTCAACGACTCGGTCACGAAGCAGAAGTTTGACAACCTGTACTGCTG
>VZRE01010863.1:0-32537 GCA_013396775.1 Cephalopterus ornatus
GGTGGGGAAGCATTAAAGAAGGGCTGAAAACAATGCATTCAAAATTGAACACAGGCAGCCTGGAGTGGCACTAGATGGCATCAAAACATTAGTGAAGGATCCAAAGGCAGTGTTCAGGCAACACCTCACCACCAGCTGCACTTCTGCATTCCATAAATTGGGATTGTTGTGTTTCACAGAATCCCAGAATCCTTAGAGTTGGAAAAAAACCCTGGAGATCATTCAGTCCAACCCCCCTCCCTAGGCAGGGTCGCCTGGAGCGGGTGACACAGGTGGGGTTGGAATGTCTCCAGAGAGGGAGACTCCACACCTTCCCTGGGCTGTTCCAGGGCTCTGCCACCCTCAGTGTAACGAAGTTCTTCCTCATGCTGAGGTGGAACTTCTTGTGTTTTGGTTTATGGTCACTGCTCCTCGTCCTGTCCCTGGCACCACTGAAAAGAGCCTGGCACCGTCCTCTTGATAAGGTGGTTGCAGATGATATCTTTATTGACTCTGAAAAAAATAACTAATTCAAGATCCAGCACAACGCCCATGGTCTGGTGTGGGCTCTGGCAACAACTGTGCATTTGTATTGCAGCTCTACTCAGGCAGCCCCCTAGGAGGAGTGGTGAAGCACAATTGCAAAAAACATTCCATTCCAGAAAAGCTGTTTTTCTACAGACAACATTTTCTTGATGAGGTTTCAGAGACAGAAGTGTTCTGACAGCCTGGTCACTGAGCCTCTGTGTCCTCATAGCTTGATTTCCTAAGGATCTGTATCTGACATCCTGTAAACACCCACTGCTGCAGCAGTGCTGATCCTTGCAAATTCTCTTCAACACAAGGACATGGTTTCCCAGAACCTCTCCATACTGTGATCACCCTTCTAACCTTACGCCCCAAAGCAATTATCTGTGCTGCCAAATGCCCAGCAACTGGAAGATAGAATTGTAGAATCGCAGCGTGGCTTGGGTTGGAAGGGACCTTAAAGATCACCTCGTTCCAACCCCCAGCCACGGGCAGGGACACCTTCCACTCCCCCAGGTAGGCAGAGCAATGTGCAGAGATGGACAAAAGAGCAGCCACCTAATTTTCTTGGCAAATGTGGTTAAAAAAAGGCAATAAAACATAGAGAATCGGGCTTTTCAATAAATTGATCACTCAGTGTTTCTTTTTGCTGTGAGTCTGCACAGTTAATAGTCTGTGTGGGGCTCCAGCTGAGCATGAGTCAGAGGATTCTTCTCAGCATTTTGTAAGTTGTCCTCTTACAGCACAGAGATGAAGGTGCTACCTGCAACTGATGGACCTGCTGGTTTCTGCAGAGGGATGTGAAAGCAGTGATGATATCTCCGGGCTGGATCTTTCTGCCAAGTAATTTCTATTTATTTCTGTCATCTCTGGAAAAAAAAAAAATCCAACAGCTATCCAAAAGAGGCCTTATTAGGACAGATTTTGAAGATGGAGATCACTGTGAAGGCTGAAGGAATTAAAATAGAACAGCAGGTCAGCAGGGAAGGGAAGACAGTAAATACATGGCAGCTACAGTGAAATGCCGTCCGTCTACCTCCTCTGAATAGAAGGATAATCAAACTGAATTACAGGCTCAGATGACTTTGTCACTTTTTCCCTCAACATTGAATCCCTTGAAAAACCCTTCAGGAAACGCCGTGAGAAGTAATATGATGCTGCTTACTACAAAAAGCTATTGAAATGTAGTCATTGTGAGGAAAACGTGGCTCCAGCATAGAAGCCCATATATCAAATGGGGTCTACAGCTTCATTAGGACTAAGCAATAAATACTGTCAAGGGCACCTTGATATACTTGAACCCAAACTTTGCCCCTGAGGTAGAGCAGACAAATAACACAAGTGCACAGTTGTGAGGATCAGATATTTTAACTTGGAGCAGCCTAAGCAGTGAATGAAAAGTAATACAGCAGATGAAGAATGAGCAGCAACTGAACCAAACCAGCACAAATTACAGTTCCAAAGGGGCGTAGAATCTGACCTTTTATGTTATTTGATATTAGGATCAGTATTCTTGCTTTCTTAGCCCACACTGAAGCCTTGCGCTTAATCATAAACCTTTTGCTTCTTGTCTTCCGTGTTACTTGCAAATAAAGTGTTTTCTGAATAACTGCAAAACCCTATCTGAATATTCCCTAAACCTGTTGACGTGTCTGATGCCTTCATTCAGCCCCCACCAGGGGTGGGACTCTCTTTGGAATGTGATGAGGGTTCTGTCCACACTCTGCAGTACACCCACCCCGGGTACACTGTGCCAAAACGCTGCATCACAGAACTCACTTTTCCCAGTGCATCATTCTGCTGAAGAATGGGAGCATTTTATAATTTCCGGGGGGGTTCAGCTGCAAAGGAAGACAGAGGTACAGATAATTCTGGCGCTGCAAGCTGGCCTCCTTGTCAGGAATGGCCTTTGGTTGTGCAGTCACCTCTTACCCTGCCAGATGGTTTGTTTACTCCTGTTACATTAGAACTGTCTGAGGACCATTTTCAAATCCTTCGGGTTTCCCTTTTGCACAGAGAGCCTGGGGGAATTTGTTGTTATGGTGACTCTAAAAACCTATCAAGACCTATTTCTCTTGGGATCACTGCAGTGTCACTGCTGAAGTGGCAGCTGCATTTGGAAGGGCAATTTTCTCATCATCTCCATTTAAATTGCAATACTATCTCTAAGCTACAGTAAATATAGGAGTTGTAATGAGGTGGGTGCTTTACAAATGCAATGAAAAGACAGTCTACTGTTCGATGAGCAAAATCTTTAAATTAAACACATAAGTCATAAGGATCATAAAATTCTGGTTTGGGGGATTTTTTTCTTTCAAAGTATTAAGTTAAACTTCCTGTGAAGGACTATTTCCCCAAACCTTGCTTTAATCCATTCTTCTTGTCGATATGAATACTGAGTGGAGTCCCTGCAGAAATGGGCTCAGAATATCTCTCCTTTTTGTTGCTGCTAAAGAGCTAAAGGACAAAATTTACATTTCTAAATCTGCCTGGAAGGTGTGACAAACGGTTTCCATCCAGTAGCTGCAGTGCAAAAAAGAGGAAAATAGAGAAGGAGGAAAGTGAACATGCTGAGTTTGATTTCTCTTATTTTTATATATAAGTAAATCCAGCTATCTATTCCATTAATTATTCCTGATTTACACTGATGTAAGTGAAAGGATTCAGATCCTCCAGTCAACACATTTGTTCTTTTAGATCCAGGAAAACATAAAATTCAGAAGTGTGTTATAATACCAAGAATAAGCCACTCTCCACCTCTACAGTCTCCATTTTATTGCTGCTGGTTGTGAAGAAACTCTGGTCACAAGAATGTAGATGAGGAAAAGGAATGGTTTTCAAACTCTGTTTTGGTTGGCTGGATGATTTCAGGCTAAAAAGGACATTAAATATACTTACAATGTGCACAGCCCATGTACAGACAGATAGAGCTTATATTCCTGAGTACAAATAGTACCTACAAAATATACCAGGTATGCAACTGAGCCAATCATAGCTTGTGCTGTGCATTACTTAATTGGTGGGAAAAAAAAGGAAGTTTTTGGAAGTGCTGTTTCACCACTGTCTTCTGCTTGGTCATACTGAACAGGCCTTTCCATTTGGTTTTCCAAATATTTCTCCGGGATAACATGCTTCCTGATGTTCTGCACATCACTTTCTGTTGTGTCTGTGAAGGGAGTCAGTCTTTCTGCCAGTTCACTTTCCACTAGGTCAGACGGATCTTCCCAGATACTCTCTGCAAATAAAAAACCAAAAAAAAAACCCAAATAAAAAGATAGGGTAAGACTGCAAGCTCTTAAAAAACACATGATTGACACAAATTCACAGCAAATCAGGTGGAAATTTCCCCTGGGATCTTAAAACCCGTATTGGCGCATTCTTTTGGCTGGAAGTGAAATACACCACTGTGTGATGCCAGATACCACAAGCATTTTGCTCTCAGTAAGTAAAAGGTGGATCTTCAGCACTTCCAGCCTTCTTGTTGGCAGCTGCTCTAAAACATAAGGAATGCAGCTCTACACAAGTCAGAAATAGGGCCTGCACCCACCACATTTCGGCGACCATCCATTATCACCTCACTTAACAGATGACACCAAAGACAAAGAAATCCCGAACACTGGTAGAAATGCACTTAGTTCTCCAGGTAGAACATGCTTACGAATATTCTCCTTTTTATTTTCTGGTGCGGAGAAAGAGCCGTCAGCCAGTTTCCTCAAGGTCTGTGTTTTCTGCTTTGCTCGGTATATTTTTGGTTCCTGGATCCAGGAATGTTTCATTGCTTCATCGGGGGTCATGCGCAGGGCAGGTTCCCACCTTAAATCCATGGCAGACAAATAGTTATTCAACCATTTCTAACTGAAAATTAGTTTAAGCCAGAAGATGCAGTCTTGTCTTCTGGAAGTCGGGTCATGAGGACATTTCTTGAAACAAAATAACACTGAAAACAACGAAAAACCTTATGTGATCTTCTCCATCCTTCTAAACTTACTTACTTCAGTGCTGTGTGCTTTGCTGATCAAATGCTCTGCAGCATCAAACCATTTTTGATATGCAGTGTTATTGGGGTAGGGACCCAAAATGACCTGTTTAAGGTTTGGTTTTGAGCTTCACTGAAAGTTATTTTCCAGACTCTCTGATTCAGCCAGCAAACCGAAATGGATCAGTGATTCATACAGACGTAGCAAACTGAGAACATTAAAAGCAACCTTCTTGTGAAAGAGAGTGGGATGATTTTTTCTCCCCATGTAACCACGAGTTGGCAGTTTCTTTAGGATTTCTTTACGGAAGTGCTACTGAACTGCTAGAAAGAAAGTTAGAGCCAGCACTAAAGAAGACACAAAATATTTAACCTGGCATAAATTCCAGGTAACACTGGAAAATACATGGGACTATATGGGGTGGAGGCTTGGCTGAGTATGCTCTGCCTTTTTATCCTCTGCTAAGGGGAAGGCATACAGTGTATTGGAACTAAAAAGAGTCTCATCTCACCCAGGTGAACCTGACACAGGATCTTTGTGAGAATATGTTCAAAGAAGAGCTGTTTTCATCCATATATCACAGTGTATCACCTGCCATTTCCAAGGCTTAGCGCAGAAAATCCAGTCAAAACCAGCTAAGTCAGCACCAAATATAATTCATACTGGAGAAAGTTGGAAGAATTTCTTCCCGCTGGAGCAGGAGCCAGATTTAAGTACAAAGCCAGACTTTGATCTCCAGATGCACGCTGCCTTGGGAAAGTGCATTGCCATTACCTGTCTTACCTGGATAAACCTTTATCTGATAAAACAGAAGGGATTTAAAACAAAGACCTCAGTGGGTTAGAAGTGTTACTTTTAGAGTTTAGTCTCCAGCATCAGAAGAAGATCTGCTTTTAGGTATGGTGATTCTCTGTTCCACAGTCTCAGGTTGGATGGGGCTCTGAGCAACCGGCTCTAGTGGAAGGAGTCCCTGCCCATGGCAGGGGGGTTGGAATGAGATGATCTTTAAGGTCCCTTCCAACCCAAACCATTCTGTGAGTCTTTGATTGCATGTCACGTTTCTTTCATACTTTGGTCTAATCCAACACATCTTCCTGTGCAATAATTTGCAATGAACTGTGAATAATGATGATTACACAAGTGCTACCATATGGAAAATGAAACAAAATAAAACAACCTAGAAATGAAAACACACCACAAAACCAAACCAAACCAAACAAAAAAAAAAATAACAAACCAACAAACCCCAACAGATGTAAAGATTTTTAAGGTATAAGAGAATGAAAGCAAAGCCAAAACTAGCCTGTTGCACGTAGTATGAACTCACATTAAGCATCCTTTCAGGAAGTCCAAGAAACCAGCATCATGGGTTTTCAGCACTGTGCTTAGATCCTTGGAGTCTGGGCATCTCTTTTTTCCCTTACTGTTAGTTACAGATTTAGGAAAACCTTTGGAATCTTAAAAAAATAAAGACATGCTCAAATAAATTACGATAAAAATCCTCTCTAAATATTTTAAAGAGTTGTAAAAACAGTATCCACATCCATCCCACTAAGATTTTCCCTGCTGGATCGATAGTCTGCCAGCGTTGTGGCAAACAGTATTGGCTCCATCTTGGGGACTACATCCTACACTTTGTTGCTTTGTTTGTTTTGTGCAATTTCCAAACCCAAATTATACACTGAGGAACAAACAACGTAAATTAGTTCCCAAAGCCCACTTTTAGCAACAATATTTTTAAGGAGCACGACTGGAAAGGATCTCCCAATCCCTTCCCTATCACCTTGGCAATTAGAGGCCCGTAAGACATGAAGAGCACAGCATCAGGTTCATTTGTATGTCTCATGGTACCCTTTTGCTTCTCCTCAATACCCCTTCCTGAAAGAGTTTTTATCAGCTAAGAAGTAGCAGAGGGTCTCTGGCCCTGCTCTCTGTCAGTGCTATCAACCAGTGATTAATTAGCAGGGAGGCATCCAGCAAGGACAACCAACCAGGAGCAATTACCAAAGAACGTTCGCTTCCTTGACGAAGCCTGGATCAAATCAGCTGGTGGAAGACCCAGTACCTTCAACACAGAAAATGAATTCACAGAGTTACTCCTCGTTTAACAAAGATACAAAAAAACCCCATCAGGCGAGATGTGGTATTTTACCCTTTGCATGAAAAGAAGTTGAACGTCTCAACTGACTGTGAAATGTCTACAAAACATTTCCTCTTGTGCCATTTATTGTGGAAGGAATTAAGGGATTCCTCAGTGCTGTCTGTACACATGTTTGTATCAAAAAGAGCAGGACCAGGGCAGGGATTGTCCCCCTCTGCTGGGCACTGGTGAGGCCACACTTAAAATACTCTGTCTAGTTTTGCGCCCCTCAACGCATGAAAGACATTGCAGGACTGGAGCATATCCAGAGAAGAGAAAAAAGCTAGGGAAGGGTCTGGAGAGTTAGTCCTATGAGAATAGGCTGAGGGAGCTGGCGATATTTAACCTGGAGAAGAGGAGGCTCAGGAGAGACGTCCTCACTCTCTACAACTCCCTTTTAAGAGGCTGTAGCCAGGTGGGGGTCAGGCTCTGCTCCCGGGGAACAAGGGATGAGAACAAGAGGAAACAGCCTCAGCTGCTCCAGGGGAGGTTCAGGTTGGACATCAGGAAGAATTTCTTCACTGAAAAGGTTGTCCAGCATTGGAAGGGGATGCCCAGGGAGGTGGTGGAGTCACCATCCCTGGAGGTGATCAAGGAATGACTGGAAGTGGCATTCAGAGCTCTGGTCTGGTTGACAAGGTGGCGACTGAACAAAGGCTGGATTCGATGGTCTTGGAGGTCTTTTCCAACATAAACGATTCAGTGATCTTATAAATGATGACAGTGGGATCTTCACCACCACAGAGGGCTCTGAGAACAAACATCTCTGTTGGTGACAACTGCAGTAGGAGGCCACATGGTGAGATTCTGCCTTTGAAAACACTTGTACAAACTAACCTGGCACTAGAAGGATCAGACCTTGGGCTGAGTTCCACACCAGGCTGCAGTTTAGGGATTCTTATGGAGTAACTAAATAACTTACTTTCATGGGTAGTTTTGCACCCATTCTGCCATTTGCACCGTGTAGGTGATCTGAGGTAGGAAATGTCACAGTACATTCTTAAAACTCTCCAAAAAACATTGACAAAAAATGATAGAGCCAAACTCCTTGGTAGTTTCAGACGATATAAGGTGCAACAGCCACAAACTGTGACGTGAGAAGTGCAGAATGGTTATTAGGAAACACTTTTTCCACCAGGAGAGTAGAGCAGCAGTTGTGCTGGTCACACAGTGTGTTTCTACTCAAGGCTTTGAGGTTTTCAAGGTTTACTAGTCAGAGCCACAGCTGGCTACTCAACTGCTAGCAAAAATCTCTCTCAGCAGGACTTTGGACTAAAGACATCTGATGTGACCAGCACATACCCGGTTTCTAAGAAATCAGCCTGTAATAATTTGGATGGGTTTTCCTTCAGCTTAGATGTGTTTGTTCTGTCCAGAACTAAAGTATGTTGCCTTCAGAAGCAAGACAGCGAGAGTACAACGTGGTGTTTGGCACATGAAATGTGCCAATAAAGCACAGTTTTGTGCTAGATCCCATCCTCTCAAAGAGCCATCTGGCTGCATTAAACCTCCCTCTGAAAGGCCAGGCCACAGCAATATTTCATTATCTCTTGAGATTTCTCTTTGCTGCTGGCATTGCAGTTTATCAAATGAGTATGCAAATCAAAAGACAATCCCAAAAGTTACCTCCATGATGCAGGCAAGCTGGTCAACCTCATTTTCCCCCGGAAACAGTGGGTAGCCTGTGTAAAGCTCTGCTATGATACAGCCTAAGCTCCACATATCAACAGCCATAGCATAAGGATGACCAAGAATCACTTCAGGTGAGCGATAAAACCGGCTCTGGACATAGGTGTACACTGGATAAAAGCAGAAAATGGGACAAGAAGCAAAATGTCAAAATTTGGATTGAAATGTGGATTACAGATTTCACAGGAGAGTGAAATACCTGTTCAGGCATCTTATCTCTGCTCTATCCAGGGATTGCTCACAGAGGCTCCAATCCCATTCAAAAATTAACAGGTGATTTGCTTTCCACTGTTCTATCTGGGAATTGTTCTGATAATGCTGTGATTCAGCTCGCTCCACATTCATTTTCCTGTTTGAAAGTCTTCCCCTTGCATCAATCAACAGTTCTTAATTATCACTGTAGGAAATATTGCTTTCCCTGACAGTAGGGTCTATCTTCCACTGCCTTCTGATTTCCCTATTAATATATTATAGCCCCAAAGCATCTCATTCCAAGATTGGGACTCATTGTAGACAGTAGACTAATTCTTCCACCTCTCGACATTCAGACAACTGAATATGATTACAGTGTACAAACTTTGTTATTTTCTTATTCCTGTCTCTCTAAAGGTCACTTTGTTAATATTCCTCCACTTCTTTTTTCAGCTGAGAGTCTCCTTAATCGTTCTCCATCTTTCACTTGTTTTGTGTTTCAGTTTGTTACTCTCCACAAATATTCCAGGCTGCTTCTCAGGCTACATTCTTCTCAAACATGGGCAAACCTAAGTGGATTACATGCTCCTACAGAACTAGGACGTAAATCTAAATGTCTGAATCCCAAAATACAGATTAACAGGTCTGGCTTAGCTTAAATATCAGTCTTTCACAGGAAAAAAATACATTAAGCCATTTAAAAGTAGTTTTGTTTTTCTAAGTTAATAAAATGCAATGCAGGTTTCTTTCTTGGGTTTTGGTTGTTTGTTTTTTTTTTTGTTTCATTTGTTATTTATTGTACTACTTCTCTTCCTGATGATGATATCATTCTTATTTTAAAAGGTGTCTATTGTAAATCAAATATGTCTAATGTAAATCTGTTGAGATTTATTTCTAGGTTAATTTTATACATTAATTTTCTTTTACAACTTTAGTTCTTGTTAACTCCAACTCATTCTACTCAATCTTTGATAGAAAAAACTGAACTTAGACTTTCTAAATTAAAAGTACTGTTCCCATGCCTCTCCCTGTTGTATTCATACAAAAAGTACCAATTATAATTTAACCATTTCACTGAGAAGGGCTCTCTGTACTTCACAAAAATTCCTTGTTAATTGAAATATTTGGATTATCATCACAGGCCTTTTTCAGTAATCACTCTTGCAAGTGCAGTTCTAATTTCAAAAGGAGTAGAGGATCTGATCAGGTTTGGGACAAAGAAAAAGCAGGGTAACATCTTATTTGTCTCCTGTGAGTATTTATTCCACCACCAGTGGCTTAACCTCCAGTTCATTAGGTTCTAATTAGGTAATATATTAGCCCAAGCAAAGATAAGTTTTACTACATCGTTTGAAATTGAGAAAGCTTATTAAGAAAATTACATCAACTTGACTTTTCTGCAAACCTCTTTGGTCTTCATAGCAGCTTGATCCAAAATCAATAACTTTAACTGAACCTTGGCCGTTGTGGTATAATAGAATGTTCTCCTAAAAATAAAATCACAGGGGAAAGAGGGTTTTAACACCATATTAAGTCAGTAAACACTGGAAAATAAGCAATGCAAATCACTAACTCAGGAATATTTGCACTGATGAGCAAACATAACACATTAGCTCCCTCCTGAAGAGTTGAATTTTATCCTCATTGAAAAATCTACCTAAATCCAGGATTTCCTTTGGTTTCCCTTCTGATCATACATTCTTCTCCACTTGTCAGAAGAGAGAGGGCTGCCTTTATCAACCTTTATAACGATTATGTGTCAAAGCTTTGAAGGTCTGAACAGTCCCCAGGTGGATGCCAAATAATGACAAAGTAGTTTCTTGGCTAATTAGCTCACGAGGAAATACTTCATTTGCCAGGAAGGAGAGGTTGCTAATGATGAAAGTCAAGGCAAGGACTGAGCTTCACTACCCCGGTGCTCTTGGTTCTGTTAAGAGAAGCAGCATCCCCTTTCTGCAAATAAATATCCCTTCTTGCTCATGGTCGGACTCTGTCTCTAATAGTGAATCCCTCACAATGCCAGGGAGCTGATCAGCTGGAAAACCAGGCTTTGGAAGCAGTGATTAGTTAGCTTTAAGTCCAGAGAAACTCCATATTTTACCTTATGTTGTGAAATATCCCAGGAGGCAGATGGGATAACAGATGTGAGTTTCAGGCAACATAAATTAAATTCTTAAAACTGTACAATTGTTGAATGAGAACAAGATTCTCTTTTGTTTAACTCACTAAAGTTTCACTAATGTTACTCTGTTTAAACACAGACTACACTAATTGATGTTCTTCTCAGTGACCACCTGGAAATACATTTCCATTGGGTTAATTGTTTCATATTCAGATATTTTGGTTATCTTGCAACCCTCACTTCTCACTGCAGATTGAACTGGCAAAGATACTGGCAAGACAGCGGGTACAGACAGTATGTGACTTGTCAGAATTCTGAATTCAGATATATTAAACAAAGTGAGAACAGAATTTCATCCTTAGCGTTTTTATTTGAGAGCTTGCTTATAGATTTAGTGGTTCATTTGTCCTTTTGAAAAAGAAATCAAGAGAAATATTTATCTGAAATGAAAATAAAGTTAAAATACTCCAGGAATCTCAGAAAATGGCAAAAATTTAAGATTGGGGCTTAAGGAGAATGGAAATGCTTCATGTAGCAGGAACACTTAGCAGATACAGCTACAGAATTTGAATGGCAGATGTTCCTCCAGAAATAGGTAGAAATCCTAAATACTGTTCTACAGAATACCTTTGTCATTTACCAGGCTGCTTAATTTTATAGTTAGACATATGAAATTAAACAGACTTTACAGAATAACAGGCTACCTTGTGAATATCAACATGACAAAGTCCCTCATAGCAAAATACTTAATTTTACAAGTTTGGGGTTTTTTTCTCTAAGCAAAACATCATTACCTGAATTGGATTCATATTTGCATACATTTTGGCTACCAAACAATCTTGTCTAATACTTCAGTGAATGAACTGAATCAATGGAAAAAATCAGCCAGCTGTAGTACTAATACTGTCTGAAATAAATTATAGCTTCTGTACAAATACACTACCAGGTTTTATCTTAGAGTTCCTTCAATCAAAAAAAGAAAAAAAAAATAGGATGAACTAATGTATTCCGTACAGAAAAAAAAGGTTATGAAATGCTTGTACTTACAGGCTTCAGATCACAGTGAATGATTCTTTCCTGGTAGAGCACTTGTAAACATCTCAGCACACCCCGAGTGAAGTGTCGAATTAAAGACAGACTGAAACCTTGGAAGTTGTTCTTTTTGATCAGCTCATACAAATTTATTCTGTGGGGGTGGAAGAAGCAGAAGACAGAAGGCAGAAAAGAGATTAGGGGAACTTATTTTTGAGGCATGATTAGTTTCCACTGCATTAAGAGGGTATTTAGCTTTTCTTCTTATGTGAGGGAGGACTCATGAAGAAGAAAATGACAACTATTTTCCTCCTGGAGAATGTGTTCTGCATGTAATAGGCACAAACATCTCCCACATGTAAAGATGTATTGTCAGTGAACTTGCCTGTCTGCTAAACTCTGTGCTATGTTATGCAGCTGTGCTGATTTTCACCAAGAAAAATCACCATTCAGGAACTGAAATAAATTTTCTTCAGTCTCCTTTCACCTTCATTTCCCTCTGCTGTGGCACCCCGTGTAAATCATTTTTATCTAAGGATTTTTAATCAGGAGTAAATATTTCTAGATAGACTCCTCCATAAATTCAGGCCTCGTTAGGTTTTTGTATCCCTCCTGTGACCATGATATCTTAGCTCCTTCCAGTGGGGCTTTAAATGAGGTTGCTGACTTCTGCCAACATGTGAATGCACAAGGGCCTGGAGTGACAGGATGAGGGGAATGGCTTCACGCTGACAGAGAGCAGGTTTAGATTGGATATTGGGGAGAAATTCTTCCCTGGGAGGGTGGTGCGGCCCTGGCAGAAGTTACCCAGAGAAGCTGTGGCTGCCCCAAGGATGTGGATGTGTCCAAGGACAAGTTGGATGGAGCTCTGAGCAACCTGGGATAGTGGAAGGTGTCCCTGCCCATGGCAGGGGGTTGGAACAAGATGATATTTAAGGTCCCTTCCAACCCAAGCCATTTCTAGGATTCTATGACTCCATGAAGTACTGAGTGCTTCATCTGTGGTCATTTTTCAGAGGAGGAGATGGCCACAGGGCTGGTGGCCCTTAAAGGGATGCACCAGTGTTTCCTCAGCAGTATGATCTCAGGAGGTGTCCTCAGCACACCCCCACATTTGTCAAACGACATAAACAACTGCAGCTTTCTGTCTTCCCTGCTTGTGTGTCCACTGGCCTCAGCCAAGGCTCTTTCCTTCGGAACTCAATTTACCAGGATTTGATGGAAAAGGAAGATCACAAACGAAAGGCTTTTTCCCGTATTTTAAAGGCAATAAAAATTTTACCAGACAAACATTTCTCTATGACAACCAGTCTTCAACTCCTCTGTAAAGAGCTAAACACAGTGGCTGTCCCATGAACGTTTTCCTCTGGGTTTCCATAGCAGATTTCTGAAAAGACTGGTCTGTGTTTTCTCTGGAGAGGAGGCAACCCTTACCCCTGTGTGTCTCTAAGTGACAGACTGACATGAAGCAATACAATTCATTTAAGTTTCTTTGAGATCAAGCCATCCATAGGGTGCTGAATCTTCAGCAAGGCTGTAACACGTGTAGCAATGGGGGCTCTATTGTAAGGGATGGGGAACTGTGGGTAACCTCCACAATTCCAGGTTGATTCTCTCATTACAACGAGGCTGGTGAATAAAATTATCTGACTTCTCTAAAATTTCTCCGAAATTCCTCCTAAGATGTGTCCTGCAGTAAAGGTTCATCAAAAAGCAAGAAGCAGCTTTATTTTTAAATTATTTGATATTATTCATATTTATATACCCTGATGTTTACGAGTCCTGAACTCATCATTTTACTCTTTTCCTCAGAGGTCTTTCAGGGAAGAATACATCAATACACACACAAAAAATACGTCATTGTATCATGTCACTGTCTGTGTGAAGTCTTTTTCAGATCACCTTTGGTGATCAAAGGCTCAGTGTGTGTTTACACAGTATTCCTTTCTTGCAACATGAAGAGCTGCCAATTATTCTGAAGAAGACATAAAAATTAAAGCCTGTAAAGCGCAAGGTCTAAAGTGCTCCTTGAGGGTGGTGTAAAGGAAAATATACTTTACCCCAGCAGTTCAAAGGAAATACAGAAGTGGTTGCGAAAGTAGAAGTATTCCTTCATGTGGATGATGTTGTGAGTATCATCTTTGTCTTTCTTCAAGAGAGCATCAAGGATCTTCACTTCTATCAAAGCCTGGCTGTGGAATCTGAAATATCACGTGGCACAGGAATGATAACACTAACTCAGCGCAGTATTTGTAGAAATATAAATGCTACAAACACTAAAATCTTACTGTAAACTCAGCATGTGGGACAATGATTAAAAATGTGTCATTTACTCCTGATAACTACTGTAATTTTGACTCATTATGGTTGGTTCCTAGTCTTACATAATACTTGAGGGCTGCTATTTTGACCGGTCTGAAAAAACTTTTAAATGAAAAGCTTTCAAATGAGCATCCAGAGTAAAATCCTGGTGCTTTCTAAGTCCATAGGAATGCTTCTGTTTACTTGAACAGGGCCATATTTCACACCTAGCGCAGTCAGACAGTCAGTTTTAAAGAGCATCTTTGCATTTAGTGTTCACTGAGGGGGAAAATGGAACAGCTGAAACTGTTGCTGGAGTCAACAGCATCATTCTCATCTGCTTCATTGACTCTGGTTCAAGGGAACATCAATAAAAAATTTGTGACCAGCCACATAAGAAGAAGAGGTTGCTTAGGATCCACAGTGTAGAATTTTTCGTGTTAAAGTGGGAAGGGGGAGCCTCCCAGCATATTCCTGTGGTTTTGGCGTCTTGAGGGGGAGTGAAGGTTCTCAGCTCTCAGTCATTCAGGGCTGGTCACCTGGGCTGTGTGTGAACATCTGTGTCACAGATATAGAGACCTCCTTGTAAGCCTGGAGAAACTGTGTCTGCTTTCACAGCCTGTGTCTTCTCTGGGTCTAGGCCAATTCTGAGTCCCTGGCATCCCTTTTCTTCACTCTGATCTCACTGCATTTAATGAAAACCTGATGTACAGGAGGTTTGATTTTGCTTTGCTCACACTGTCGTGGTTTGTCACTGCCTGCATACAACACAGATGATTGCACTGCTTTAAAGGCAACGGATGCCTCACCTTTTCTTATTCCTTATTATTTTCAGTGCCACTAATTCATTGGTTTTGTGATCCAGGCATTTAGCCACCTGCCCAAAGGACCCTTTCCCAATGACCTCCAACACCTCGTATCGATAGGCAATGTGGTCATGTAAAACCTTCAAAAAGAAAAGAAAAGGGTTCAGATTCAAACAGCACAGCAAAGGTCAGGTTTTAAAAGTAGCTCCTGTGTGTGGGAGTTTGCTGCCTATGAAAGATGATAGATCAGTAGCAAGTGAAATCTACATTAAACAAGGGTTTAATGAGAAAATCACAAGTGATGCTTCAATAGTCCAATGCAAAGTGGATTCGATTCTCCTCTGAGCTTTGAAGTGATTGGTAACGATGTTTTCACATTTATCTTCTAGAAACAACATTTATCTCCCATATAAAACACTTAAGAGCTGGCACACAGTCACTACAAACTTATTGAGCTGAAAATAAAAACCATGATTTTTCCACTTACCTTTAAGTAGGAACCATGCTCATCATCATAACAATTATTATTCTGGGTTTCAGGCAAACCTTCAATCTTTTTAGCTTCCAGGCCAAGAAACCATAGCTCTGTATAATTGAAAATTTCTTTTTGCTCATAGACTGTTAACTGGTTTCTAAAATTTTTCAAGGCTTCTAAATCAGAAAACAAGAATGTAAAAGCAAAAATCAATAAAATGTCAGAAACCTGATGGCAAATTGCTTTTACAGTGGAACATTTCACAGCAGAGCACACCACTTTGAGCAGGATGCTGAGAAAAGCTGTTAGAGGTCCCTTCCAACAAACATTCTACAATTTTGTACAAATTTATATATAATTTTTTTTAATTTTTTTTTTTTACCAAAAGTATTATGTTCAGTAAAGCATTCCTCATTTGTCAGCAAGAGGTAAAAATTACTTGACTCTGAGGGAAGTTATGTGCTTAGGTGTTTTTGAAAATCCCATCTGTTGCCTGTCAGCTTCATCAAGCTTCATAGCTTGCATAAAAAATAAATGTTTTTAATGGTTTGATTGTCATATTTATAAAATGGCAGTAAGATTTAATTTACCACAGCTTTCAAGTGCTTGTTTTTCTGATAAAAAATACCAAGTTCAGATGCATTAGGAATTAAATGGAGACCAAATCTGGTTCTCCAGCTTCTGATTCTTCCTGCATGGAGTCATTTCAGCTGCCCTAACACCTCCACTTATATCATTTAAATGCGGATATATATTCAGACAGGAGCGTTATAAATCAACATGTTGCATGCATGTGTGGGTGTTTTGTTAAACAGTGGCAGATCTTCATCCAGTAATGCAGGGCTGCTAAACCATTTCAAAGCAAAAGGCCACTACTTTTTTTTCCTTAGACTCCTTCTAAAAACAGATTATCTCTGCCAGAAACTTTCTAGAACTGAGAACTCCCAAAATGCAGTTTAGCCCACACCAACAAAGTGGGACACAGCCACCAGCAAGTGGGAAAAGGTTTTATCACTGTAATAGAATATTGCTGTCACCTCCATGACCTAACCTTACACAAACATACATTCTTTTGTATAATTCATAATTCTCTCCTATATTTGTGTTAGTCTATTCATTCTCTTGTTGTGCACATATTTAAAACTCTCTGAGCCCATCCATATTCCTTGTGCTCCAAACTGTTTGTTAAATATTCCAGTAACCATTTCTCACGGAAACTCTACTCCCTGAGTATCCTGACTGCACACACTCCAGTTTTTTTAGCATGTCCAGTTATTTTCTACCTGAAGCTGTCATAGGCAGTTTGACCCCGTTGCTGGTGCTTTCCAGTTCTGATGGTTTTGTCTGGGCTCTGGTGTCGCTTTCAGGAAGACTGTCTGGAAGGCTAAATTGGGAAAAATTGCCTTGAAGTCCATTTTCCTGCCAAGAAAAAAAAGAATTAAAAAATACATATTCTCAAAGACAAAGCTACAAGATACCTATTTTGGATTTGTTGAGTAATCTCTCTGTCAATTTTGTGCTGAGACAGAACAAGCAAACTTGGAGACTGGAATGCCCTGCTTACCCAGAGAGTGAATTCTGCCAATAGCACTAGAGGCTATTGGACCATGGAAAGATAAGTCTCTATAAATAAGAGAACGTGTGAGGGCAGAAGCACTAGAAGAAAGAAATTGCAGAAGAAAGGACGTACAGATGTCACCTGTATCAGCAGGTGAGCAAGATCCCGGCAAACACGGATTCTCAGAACCGGAAAACAAAGAACAGACTACAGGATCAAACCACGAAGAGATGAAGGAAATAAAAGAGCACCAGACAAGCAGGTAGAAGAGTCTGGGACAAGGATGCTGGATGTGGGGGTCCAGGCCACGTTCTCTTCAGTTCCTCACTGAGGGGAGAAGACTCAGCTGGAGATGCATCCAGTGGATCCATACTTGCCTGAAGATACAGGGAGGATGGATGGATACATTCTATGGAAGTAGGATGAGGAAAAGTAATGTCTGAGCAGAGAGAGAATCAATCTGATGAAGCAGAGCAAGTGTGTCTGCAAACAGCTTTGGTAGCTTAGTGAAGGAGGGTTTTAATGAGGCACAGCAGGGAAGAGTCACATAACCTAAAGGCTCACACGGTCATTCAGTCACCCAGTATCTGCTGGTGTGACAAAATCATTCTGGGAGGTTTCTGGACTGTGCTCTTAATGCAGGTGGCCTGAGATGAGCTGCTGGACAAGTTACTCACACAAAGGGATAACTGGTTGAGGACATGAAGGTCAAGGAAAGGACAGCTTTGACTGAAGTGACTCTGTGATTGTGGAGTTTAAAATCATCAGAGAAGTGAGACAGACAAACAGAATTACAAACCCAGTGCTTCAAGAAAGTACCTTATGGCTTGTTCAGGCATCTCCTCATCATAAACCCATGGAAGGCTGCCCTGGAGGGCAAAGGAAATTAGGAGAGAGCTCATTGCTCTTCAAAGTCAAACTCCTTAAAGCACAAGAAGAGTCCATTCTAACAGGCAGAAAGTTGCACAGACATTGCTGAAGGCCAGCAGGGATGAGGAGGGAACTTCTGACCAAGAGCAAACACAGGAAGGAGCAGAAAAAAGGTGGGAGCAGGGATGGATTATCTGGGCAACATGCAAGAGACACCAGCTGAACATGCAGGCAGGATTGGGAAAGTCAAAGCTTATCTGGAATTGCAGCCATAAAGGGATGAGAAACTCTATAAGAACAGTTTTTGTAGGTATGTCACCAGCAAAAAAACAAAGGCTAAGGGAAATGCGAACCCACTGCCCAGTGGAATGTGGGTTCTAGTGACCAAGGACTGGGAAAAGAACAAGGTATTCAATGCTTTTCATTGGGAAGTTTTGCCCCCTGGCCTCCCAAGTCCCTGAGTGTAGAAGCCAGTTTGTGTAAAGAAGCGGAGGAAGATAATTAGGGAGCACTTAAGTAGCTGGACATACCTATGTCTGCAGGACCTCATGGGATGTGCCTGAGGGTGTGGAAGGGGCTGGCCAGTGCCATTGCAAAGCAGGTCTGTATCATCTTTGGAGGCCCATGGCAATCAGGAGCAGTTCCCGACCATTTGGAAAAGGCAAACAACACACCTACCTTCAAAAAAGGCAAGAAGAAGACTTTAGGGAACTACAGCTGGTCACCCTTACCTCAGTCACTTGGAGGGCTATGGGACAATTCCTCTCGGAAACCATTTCCAACCAAGCGAAAGACAGGAAGTTGATTTGGAACAGCCAGTATGGATTTGCAAACAAATGGTCCCTGAACAATTTGATTGTTTTCTCTGACGCAGTGACTGGCTTGGACAATAGGAGAAAACCAGCCAACATGGTAGACTTTGACTTGAGCAGGGCCTGTGGCACCATCTCCCACCACGAAGGTGAAGCCCAAGGAGTGAGGGATGAACTGGATAAATGGATCATAATGTGAGTGGAAAATCAGCTGGAAGGTCAGGTTCCAAGGACTGTGGTCAGTGGCAATTAGTTAGTAGTGAAATCCCTCAGGGATCAATACTGAAGGCAGTGCGGTGTCTTTATTAATAGCCTGGACCATGGATGAGTTCACCCTCTCAAACATACAGGCCAGAGCAGGGCTGCCATCCAGAGGGATTTCAGCAGCCTGGAAAAGAGGGCTACAGGCATTTTCTAAGGTTGAATGGAGACAAATGCTAAGTCCTGCACCTGGAAAGGAATATATCCATGCAACAGGACAGGCTGGTGGACAATTGAATTGATGCAGTTTTGCAGGGAAGAGTTTGACAACAACCTGAGCACGAGGTAGCAAAGAAGGCCAAACAGATCCCAGGCTGAATGCAACCAAGAGAACAGCCAGCAGCAGGGTGGGAGAACTGATCTATCTTCCCCTCTGTTCAGCATTTGTGAGACCACGGTCGGAGCACTGTGTCTAGTCTGGGGTTTCCCAGAACAAGAAAGACATTGACCAGCTGGGGTGAGTTCAGGAGATGGTCAGGAGCCTGGAGCACAGGATGTACAACGAGAGGCTGCAAGAAATACATCTGTCCACCCTGAAGAAGAGGAAGCTTCAAGAGGGACCTCACTGCTGTTGAGATACTTGACAGGATGGTACAGGGTTAGCCAAACCCTTTTCGGGTGCACAGTTCTAGGAAAAGGTACGTGTCTAACCAATACAAGTTGCCACACAGGAAAAGCTGCTTTGATATTAGGAGAAATATTTTTTACCATGAAAGTGGTTGACTATTGCAACAGGTTGCTCTGAGGAGCCGTGGACTCTCCAACCTTCCAAATATTCAGAGACAAGGTGGTCAAAGCCCTCGGTAACCTTCTCCAAGTTTGCTCGGCTTGTAGTGGGAGGTTGGGCTACATATCTTCCAACCTAAATTATTCCTTAATGTTTTTACTATTTCTCATCCGCTGGGAAAGTGCTGAGGACTCGTACAAGTGGGACAGGAAGGAGACAAAAAAGATCATTCTCTCAGTGTCAGAAGAGTACAAAAGATGTATTCAACAACCAGCACATGGTTGCCAAGACAAGAACCCAAGTGATGTGATACGGAACTAACCAGTGGGCAATCCTGGGCCGCTGTGTCCTTGCAGGAAGTCCTGACTGGTACCACTTTGATTTGTACCATCTTGATGCTGATGAGTTTTGAGTTCTGAGAGTGTGCAAGTAAATACGGGTTTGTTTCAAAATGAAACCATCTCTCCATACTTGTCTCTAATTTTCCTACTTTTTTTTTTCCCCCCAGTATTAACTGGTACAAAAGCAGGGCAACACTTGGACAGCTCAGGTCTGTGCCAAGGCAGGTGTTTTTATCCTGCTGAGCTGCAGCTTGAGAACTCCCCTCTCCCCTTTCCAACACACACTCCCTCAATTCAGCAGTGTTTTGTTATTTCTAGGGAAGGGTAAACAAGGAAAGTCTCCAAAATAGAAAGACTAAAATGTTTACTGTCCCCTGGCATTTCTAAGCCAAGCAAAAGGGCTTTCTCACCACTGTTTACACAACTTCTTATATAAGTCTATAAGTTCAATAATAATAATAATAATAATAATAATAATAATACAATCCTCTCTGTAAAATGCTTTGGTTCAATCTTTTCACAGCAAATAAAATGGAGGGATGGTTCACTTCCACACGCAAAGGTGAATCATTGAGTTTTGTAGAAGTTGAGTGCAGATTTGACTTAGGAAGGCCACAGAATTAAGCTTTAAAGAAAATTTGAATTATTTTGGAGACTAACCTGTTCTCCCTCACGCTGTTTTGCATTTTGTAGCTTTGTCTAATGACACAATTTAAATAATTGCCCCTAACCAAGTGAAATAATTTTTAGTAGGAGAAACCTGCCCATTTGAAACTCAAAGAAGACTCTAGACCTCCCAGACAAAATGCTTTATGTGGGGACTTCCAGTGCAAGAGATTTGAAAAGACTTCACATCACAGCCCTATAGAACACTCTTAGCAAAGAGACTCCATTGGAGAAGAAAGGTAAAAAAAGGAGTGACGATGAGTAGTGCAAGCCCCTGATTTGCTGGGGAGAAAAGCAGCAAAAGAAGAAGAGTACAGAGAGGATGGACACGGGATTTGTGAGAAACAAGGACAAAAAAGGAACAGTGAAAGTGCAGATGATCTCCAAACCTTCCTGTTGGGTGTCCTTTAAAACATCTGATGTTACAGACAGCCATGCTGGTAAGTGATCTTTCTGGTTGACTGTTTATAGTTCTTACTTTCTTTTTTTCCCCTCTTTAGTGTATGGCTGAAAAGAGAAACTGGACCAAAAGCTGACTCCGAATGATTTCCCTCTTCCCCCACACCAACACTCTGGTGACACTTTTCCACTGACACTCTCAGTGGTCCTTACAGAGAGGCTGTTCAACCAGGCGCACAGAAGATGCCCAAGAGCTTTAAAACTCACCTGAAGAGAGGGGAGGACACTCTGCAAGCTCTTATTTGCTATCTGAGGCAGGCTGCCCTCGAAGTGGGGAGGGTTTGCAGGATCTGCAGCCAAGCCATGCTTTGCTTGACCTTCCAGATGCGGGAGGGAGAGAACACCACGGCCGACTCTCTAAAAGAAAAGCAGAAGTAAATATCACATAACGACCTAGCAAAGCGATTCTGTGTCACGCCTACCAAAAGCAGAAGGGTTTAAAACCTTGGGAAATGTGTACGGTTCGCTCCTGACACCTAATGGCAAAGGGGAAAGGAGCAGATGTGCTCCGGCAGCTCCCAGTGGCAGGAGGAGAGTGGGAGTTGGGCAGCCCGGCTCATTTTAGGGCATGAGCTCCCTCACAAGAACACCTCCATAAGCGCTTGTACTCATTGGAATAATCCAGAATTATCAGCCCTTCCTAACCTCTCCCATTTGTTGTTTGCAAAACACTTCTATGCCACCCGTTATTTAAAGCCAGTCATTCAAGGGCACAGTTTCATGAATGTTAGAACCTCTAATACCCTTGAATATATAAAGTCAGAAAAATCCCACTTTTAGCAGCAAAGAGAATTTTTGAGGTAGACTATTTCTTTGGCAAATGACTAAAAAAGAGAAATAGATCAACTCTGCACTGTGAAATGCAGAACAAGGTCCAGAGAGCTTAAGCTACAACCCTTATAAACCTGTGAAATTTATGACATTGTGGAAGGATAGAAACATATTTTTCAAGCTTTTGACAACAAAGGTTTGATCTTTTCTGAAAAAGCAAAGAAACAAAGCTCCCAATCCAATCGACTTCAGTGAGAGAGTATTTTATTCCAATACCATGGAGAAGTCTTTAAAACCACAGAACTGAGATTCTGGTGGACTTTTCCTGAAAGCTTCAAGAAACAAAAATGATTTGGCAGAAGAAATGCTTCAAATGCTACTGAACCCAGTAAAACCAAAATACTTGCAGGCACTTGGGACAGTCATACAGTGGAAATGGAAGAAAGCAGGGAATAGAGGACTTATCTCTGCTCATATTCCTTTATTATAAGGGGTTTCTTAGAAAACAAGCACTCAGATATTTTTGAAGCCAGCTGAAGAGTCACATACCTGATGGAAGACTCTGTTAGATCCCAGCTGATCTCTCTCTGGAACAGCCAGCTGAGACTGAGAAAAAGCATCCACGTGGGAAGACTGCAAACATGAAGTGATGCTTTAATAAAAAAACTGTTCTGGAAAAAAAAAATACCATGAAATCTCTGTGCTGTTTCTGTGTTTCCTTCCTTTGTGACAATGCCTGTGCCAGTGCAGGAGAGAGGACCACAAAAGCTGCTGAAAACACATTATGGTCTAGCGATTCCTCTCCCAGTTGAGCAGCTGTTCTGTGGGCAGGTGCAGAGACAGCTTGCTTTGTTATTATTCCTCCCAGCAGGTTTGATAAGCCCATGTGGTCAGTGAAGGGGAAGGGGAGCCCTTCCCATCCCTAAATATGTCCTCAAAAGCCGGCAGTGAGTCCGCCTGGAAGGACAACTTTAAACTGCCTCACAAGACTGTGAGCCCATCCACTGTTAACAGCAGCATTAAACTGATTCAGCTTGTGATTTAAACACAAATCAATGTTTAAATTTACTGAAATATGCGGGGAAAACTCCACTGGTTCCAATGGACAGATAACATTAGCAACAGATACAAAAAAAAACAAAGCCATGGGGAGAGTGCTGAGCAGCTCAGCATTTTTAAGACTTTGCTGGTGCTTTCAGTAGTTTTCTAATAAACATGACAAGCAGCATTGCACATTTCTGTCCAATAGCAAACTGCAATGAAATGCAGAAATCTTTGTGATAATTCAGATGCTGAAAAGTCGTATGATAATTTAGATACCGAAAACTCTGTGACTAAAGCAGTTTGGAGCTCTTCTCTATAGGCTGGAGTGAACCCCACTGGGTTTGATAAAAGTGCTCTCTTGTCCCCTGGGCTTTGAGACACGATGTCATTCTACTCATAGTGAAAAAAAAAAATCACCTTTATCCAAATAGACACATCAGTTCCACTATAGAAGTTGTAGAACAGCAACATTTTCTTGAGGAGCAGAGGAACTCTAGAGTTTCAAAATAACAAATATGCAGTCAAAATTATCTTGTGGATGTGAGCTGCAGATTGAAAATACTTGACTAAAGCAGCATGGTATTTTTCTTTATTTGTTTTGCAGCCAGGCCTTCCATGGCCTGTGCCTGTCACACAGTCTTAAATGGGCAGAGTACCTGCTGCTGCTGAAGTCGTTGTTCTTTGCAATGACTTTTAGCCTATCCAGTGTCACTGTCAATGCCAGGGGATTGCTTTTATATATATATATTCGAATAAAATCATAGAATCATTGAATCATTAAATCAGAGAATGAGTTTGGGATGGAAGGGAGCTTAAAGATCATCTCATTCCAACGCCCTGCCGTGGGTAGGGACACCTTCCACTAGACCAGGGCTTAGCATAGGACAACCTGTGCCTAGCACAGAGCAGCCTGTGCCAGGGCTTCACCACCCTCACAGGGAAGAATTGCTTCCCAATATCCAATCTAAACCTGCTCTCTGTCAGTTTGAAGCCATTCCCCCTTGTCCTGTCACTCCAGGTCCTTGGAAATAGTCCCTCTCCATCTTTCTTGTGGGCTCCCTTCAGGTGCTGAAAAGCTGCAATTAGGTCACCCCAAAACCTTCTCTTCTCCAGACTGAACAATTCCAACTCTTTGTGTCCTTCCATCCCTCATCATCTTGGCACCCCTCCTCTGCACTTGCTCCAGCAGGATGCTCAGGATGGATGGTACATCCATCCTTGGATATGAGGTTGGATTAGAGACCTCCAGGAGACATTTCCAAGCTAAACACAGAGATAAAGCTCTGTGTACAAATCTACCTGATCACATGAAGGAAATGCTGCCCTTTGTCTCACCGTCAACCGTGAAGACACCACTCAAGTTGGGCACTCAAGCTGGAAACTGCCTTTTGAATAACTGTGATGTTCATGTGCCCTTTCTTTTCATTTGAACACAAATAAATAAGTCCTTCCTCAAGCTCAGAGGGTAAATTTAGCATTAAGAACAAACTGAGAACAAACTTCGAGCCTTATTATACTAATTGAGTGCAGCTTGAGAGGAAGGGTTGTGGGTGTCTCTGAAGCAGAGGAGAATGTTAGGAAAGGGATATGTACTAAGACCTGTCATCGCAGGACATAGTAATTCCCGTTTTTGGAACTGGATATCATCTGGCCGGGGTAAGGGATTATATGTAAACCCAAAAATATTCCCAGAACCATCAACATCCAGAAGAGAACCACTGGGCTTCTGCATCCTGCGTGTGAATGTCCTAGAGCACGATAGAGTTTGCTCAGCACAAGGAAGATTCCTGTGTGGATTTCTATAGATGATCTATGGAAAACCCAGGGCCAGAGTATTTTTACAGAAAAACACTCCACATGCAAACTACACTTCTTGTATGTCAAGTAAGAATCACATGTTATGAAGGTGAGTCTGGGATGCACATTCAGAACTCTACCAGTCGTATCAACATAGCTCTTAATAAGACTATTGATTTTAGTGCATGTTGTACTCTTCCCCACACTTCACCCATACTTTATTCCCATCGAGCTTTAATTTTCGGTTTCTGGAGCTGGTGAAAATACCCCATTTCATTTAGAGACAGTTTCCTAACTACTTTATGCTTTTCTAACTACAAGTCAATATAAAGCCAGGATTTGAAAGAGAAACAGCTAAGGCTGAAACCCAAAGAAACAGTGGACTTTGCATGCCTGTACAGACTGCAGAACCTTCACTCCAAAATGGCATTTTATTCCTTTTAAAAGGCTAAGCATTACTAAAATATTGCTAATTTTTTTAACATTATTATATTTACTAATAGAGCATGAAAAATTCACCAAGTGTCTTTAAAGCTCAGCAAGAGCCAAGGAAGCAGGTGAATGAGCTCCAAGATGTGCTGCCAGCATTTGGAATCCATTTGATTTCAATTCCGTGGGGAAAGATTAACAACATTTTGGGATGGACATTTCTCCTTTCACACTTCAAAAGCAAAATCAGTCCATCAGCCAGGCTAATAAAAGCCATGCCTTTTTTATCCTGGAAAATTGTGATTCTTTTTGTCTGTCTTTCTCAAAACCTGCTTATTAAGAGTTTAAAGCTCTCCATCATTCTTTGAGCAATTTACTCAAAACATCTTAAAATCAATAACCCTCATAAAATTCCCCCAAACAGTTAAATAGAATAAGAGGTTTTCTGGAGAAAAACTGATCTGTGCCTGCTGGTGGCTGAATGGGGAGCAGGTGGATTGATCAATTAATCCACACAGTGGCTTATTTGATTGTCCTGATCCAGGTGACCCACCAGAGCTGCTTTAGCGAAATCCTGCACTTCTAGTACAGGGTCTGCAGCTGAGCTGTTACGACTGGTTTAATTCTGGCAGATGCACCTCAAAGGAAAACTGCAGCAACTGTTACTATTCCTCTCCATTTCACTCCTGGTTGTCCTACTCCCATGGCCCTCAACCTGTCCCACAGCTCCAACACTGCACTTCAATTCCAAGCTATCAGCTCCTGCTATTCCAGCCCTTCAAATCATGGATCACCTTGATAATTCCAGTTATCACCAAAGACACAGAACAATGTCCTCATGCACTGCCTAGTCTGCAGACATAAGGAGTTTTATGTGCTTGAGCATACAGCATTCTGGAAAATCAGAAATCATGACACATTTTCATAATTCCCAAAATATCAGCTGATTTTTTCAATACTGCGCTGACCATAGAAATCAGAAATGCATTAAACTTTCAGAAATTATTAAATACTCAACTACACAAATATAGACTCCATTGTGTCCTCATTTAAATAGGTATTCTCTTCCCTCTCTTCTCAAAACTGAATAAAGCCTGTAGAATGCACGGAAAGAATGCAGTATAGGTGTTAAATCATGCAATACATTGAAAAGCCATAGCAAATACACTCTCACTCGCTCAAAACACAGTAGGAACATAAACATTTTCCCCACCTTGTCAACTATTTCTGTCAGCATAATTGCAAGAGTTGTTAACTGGAGGATAGAAGTTGTTTATTCCATTCGGCGAAGGCATTTCAGGGAGCCCACCTTCATCTAGTCAGAGCATAGCAGGAGCAGTTCCATACACAGTGCCCTGATCAGGAAAAAATGGATAATGCTTCTGCTTGGCTTCAGATTTAAATTTTCACTCCGGAAATATGCCAGTGACTATTAGCTGCTCTAGTATTCTTTCGGTGGCCATCTGTTCCCTTTCTCAGCCTCCTTCTAGCCAAATATAATTTTCCATATTTATCATGGCAAGTCAGTAATAAGAAAGACAAATATAACAGGATTGGCTGTTCTCCTTGTCATCTCAGTCTGTTCTTTCTCACTGAGCTCATGTGCTTGCGAAACCAAAAAACACTTGAACTTGTATTTTGTCAAAATTTGTCACTGCGACCTCGCTGTGCAGTGAGCAAAATCCTTTCACCAAGACTGACAGACTGGAAAATGAAAATAAATTAATTCCTCAAGGGTTGGTTTCTGCTTGGGCATTATGTGTCAATTAATGAGGACCAAACTGTGGCACCTTGGGCTGTGGTTCCTGACAGCAACAGTGCAGAGCTGCTGTGTCCTGGGAGATAATGAGGCTCTCATTTTGGTGTGGATAATGAGGCAGAGCTTAGCTGCCACCTTGTCTATCCTTTTCATCTTTTGGATGTCGTGCGTGGGTGATGGAGCACTGATGAGGGTGTCCCTATCCCCCCGCTGTCCTAGGGGAATATCTGAAACCGAAAATTCAGTGTGCTCCCTTCCTTCATACAGCCAAGGAATGACATGTTCCCTGCTGGTCTTAAATCTGTCAAAACCCCTGAATAATTTCTACTTTCACTCAGAAACCAGGGTTTTCAAAGAAGAAATACATTCTCACCCGCAGAAGCTATTTTAAAGGGCTGCCACCTTTATGGATGTTCTGGAATGGGCACCACTTTTCACAGCATGGCCAAAGGACAAACAGTTATTCCTTTGCATCCATGGTGGTCTGTGCAATGCCTTTGCCTAAAGCAATTGCTGAGGTGCAACCATCTGAAAAGGCACATCACTCCCTTTTCCATCAATGCCACTTTTCCACTCTTCCAAGCCTGGCAACACTCCAGTCGACAAATCCTCCCCAGTGTTATACACCTCATATGCAAGAGAAACTTCTCATTTTCTAGCCAAACAACCACACAGGCTGCCATGCCAGGAGGGAAGGCATGGACATCATGGAATCACAGAATGGTTTGGGTTGGAAGGAACCTTAAAGACCATCCAGTTCCAATCCCCTGCCATGGGCAGGGACACCTTCCACTATCCCAGGTTGCTCAGAGCCCCATCCAACCTGGCCTTGGACACTTCCAGGGATGGGGCAGCCACAGCTTCTCTGGGCAACCTGTGCCAGGGCCTCACCACCCTCACAGGGAAGATTTTCTTCCTAATATCCGATCTAAACATTCCCAGGATAACCTACACAGAAAGGAGTGAAAGACAGATCTACCCAAGCATTCAGTTGTCCCCAATTAAGAAAAACATCCTCTACTGCTCCACCCCTGGAAGTGTCCAAGGCCAGGCTGGATGGAGCTCTGAACAACCTGGGATAGTGGAAGGTGTCCCTGCCCATGGCAGGGGAGTTGGAACTGGGTGATCTTTAAAGACCCTTCCAACCCAAACCATTCTATGATTCTATGATACTTTATTTTCTTTATTTCCCTTCTTTGCAATGCTTTCTCTTCATTTTATTTTATTACATTCTTGTAAACATATTCAAATTTGCTTTGCCAAGTCATGCAGGAATAAAACCAATCTTCAGGATGATTCTTTTCTCATATCTGAAGAGAACCAACTAATTTTTGACAACACAAGAAACTGAATGAAGTTTTCTCATACATTTCTCAACAATGCTCTCAAAGCAAGAGAAACCTGCCAGGATTACTATGAAGTCTCAGGCATGATACACTGAAGTAAAAAGCAGTGCATAAAATATTTCAGCTGTAATTTACAAATTCAAAGTTTGAAGGAAATATTTATGGTCTTTGTAACAAATTTTATTAAAAACACCCACTTATGAAAGGCATATCATTAATGGAGCTAAGTGCAGTGGTAGAAAAATTCCTTGTGGATGTGATCACTTGCAGTGCTCATCACATAGACAACCTTAACTACAAATTTATTAAGTTTGGCAACAGCGCTGTGAAGTAGAACAGCATTAGTGGTAAAGAAAATTAAAGAAATTCTCATGCAAAAAACCCCTTTCTGGTGTGGGAAGAGGATTCATTCCATCCTAGCTAAATAGTCAAGGTAAACATATTTCCTTGTGGAAGTGCCCGTCTTCCTATTGGCTTGGCTTGAGATAGAACCTGTGCAAATAATGTAGACTGGTTACCGTAAATTTTTACATCCCTAGAAATAGGTTAGATCAATTCTACTCTTTACAGCATCTAATGTGCTACTCCTGCACTTCAGTGTTCCTGATCTGAGCTGAGTACTGTCTCAAGCCCTGTGCTTTTGCACCCACACAGGCTTGAGCAGTGCCCCAGAGAAAGCCAAAGGCTGCCACTGCAGGCTGAAGCAGGGAAGATAAATACCAAATTCCCCAAAGTAATGTGAATGGAGTTGGCAAAAAACTTCTTAAACCAATCCTGCTCCATTTGATGTAATAAGGCACATTAACTGTGTCAATAAGACTGTGGCAAAATCACTACAAAGGGAGTGGGTGATTTAAGGTTTTGCATAAATTTAGTTGGGCAAAGATCCCAGCAGATGAACCAATCAGTCCAAGTCTGCTAGAAATGGGAAAACCAGTCACAGTTTTCACAGTTTCTGGCATCTTTGGAAAATGTCTTCCACTGAAGAGTGCAAAAGCTCGGGGTGTGGTAAAATCAAGATTCTAACATTTAAACTAGTTGCTAGTAAGTTGGCTCTTTATTAACAATTTCCTATCATGGTTAAGATCTGATCTTTAACTTAGCAAAAAAGAAAAAAATTATAATGCTGGTTCTAAAAGGGCTCAAAAACTGGATAAGAACCATGAATGTAATTTTACATAGGAGGGAATTATGTGTAGCTAAGGATGTAATTACCATAACCTTTTGAGATAATTCCTAACATCTGAGCAAGGGTCCTCAATGGAATTCAAATAGAATTTGGGGATTTTCCAAACAGCTCTCTGATTGCATAAAGCCACAAGGACCCTTAGCAACATCATTTCTAGAAAACAGGCTGGGCAAAAAATTGACAGCTCAGAAATCAGTGCTCCAACAGGCTTTTCTAATGCATCAATCTGTTCTTAGGACTATTCCAAGAACAGAAAATACGGTTATTCCTGGACTCCCAAAACGAAGAGGAATCACATGAGAAGCGGGAATTGGACATGGACCAGATAAGCTGACTTAAATCGAGTGGGGTGCACAGCTGAGATGTAGCTCTGGGTATGGTGAAAATTCATAGGCAAGAAAAAAAAAATAGTTGGTAGGAAAATAAGTCATAGAATCATAGAATATCCTGAGTTGGAAGGGACCCACAGGGATCATCCAGTCCAACTCCTGGCCCTGCACAGGACACCCCAACAATCCCACCACACGCCTGAGAGCATTGTCCAAACACTCCTTGAGCTCTGTCAGCCTTNATGTTCCCTCGGGTCCTGCCACTGGTCACCAGAGAGCAGAGATCAGTGCCTGCCCCTCCACTGCCCCTGGTGAGGAAGCTGCAGATGCTGCGAGGTCTCCCCTCAGTCTCCTTTTCTCCAGCTGAACAGACCAAGTGACCTCCTGTGTCATTCCCTGGAAGAGGAAGCTGGAGGGGCTGGTCCAGGAGAATCAAGGCCTCTCAGTCCTTGTATAGTTCATAACTATGCTTATGAACTATGAAACATCTCCCCAAATACTCCTGATATCAGATATTCACCTATGCATTCAGATATACCTCCTAAATAGTGCCATCTGGGGAGGAAAATCAGGGGCATCATTTTACAACTTTATCACTTCTGAGGAGTTATACAAATACAAAATTAGTAGCTCATCAATGTGGCACCCCTCATGTTGATTTTCCTCTAGAAGGTCAGTTTAAACAAAATTATCAAATGTCAGCTTTAAACTTAGAAGCACACTTTTTTATAAGGCAGAGCTTTTGACTTCAGAGTAATGCAACTCACTGGGATTTCTATAGAGCATCTTATTTTTCTCTAAAATAAAAAATAGACCAGCTGTCTAAAATATACATATATTTTTAATAAGCCACAAAGCCTTTCACATAAACCTGGAGTTTAATATGAAAACTTTTGCAGGAACCTAGTTACTCTGGGATTCTAGAAATTAATCATTTGCTTATCATTTATGCAGAAACCTGTAGGATACTCCCGTGACTTAAAAATATTAAATTTTTATCTTTGTAGCATTACTGATGTTGCTTCCATTAAAAATTGTCATCATAGAACCACAGAATATCCTAAGTTGGAAGCCACAAGGATCACTGAAGTCCAGCTCCTGGCCCTGCACAGGACAGCCCCAAGAATCCCACATCTTAATTCAACTTCTCCAGAGAAATTGATGGTTAATCCAATAAAAATATCATATGGAGTTGATGGCAGATGGCGCAACTCATCAAACTATCTTCTGTTTTCTAACAGTTATTTTTCTATTCCTCACAACAGGTGTGTCACAACCTAATAGAAACAGATGTACACCAAACAATAAAACCAAATGCCAACCGCTATTACCTTAGGCTGGATTCTTTTATTTCTTCTCACTCGTAAACAAGAGTTGCTGAAGAAGGTGAAATCACAGCAGCTCTCACTGTTTCCTTCTTTCTTTCCCCACCATGACAAAGCTCCTTGTTTTACATCTGTCTCCATTAAATTGTTCTTTTTGTCATTTAAATCTGGCACTAAAGTTAATCTAATCCAACCCGTGCCCCTCTACGAATAAAAGCATGGGCTGATTGATGATTCTTACGGGTGAGGTGGCTGGAATCAAGTCCCATGTTGTTTTACCACGTTCCCCAGCACTGACACAGGCCAAATGACATTAAACTGAACTGTGGATGGTAGCAGAGCTGCTGACGTGCTATGAAATCTTTGAGGACTTAGCACAAGCACAACATGTTTGTCAGTTGGGCTCAGCAGGGTTGCAAAACCATCCCTTGAGGGTTATTTGCTTTCCTTTCCTTTATTCTTCTTCTTTTTTTTTATCCTTCTTCAAAGACACAGCTTTACCTCACCTGCTATAAACATTAATTGTCTAATGAAGGTAACTCAAAGGTAATTCAGAGCGTTTACACTCACAGCTCCCTCTTAGCCCTCAAAACTACTTGCAATCTTGGGGTGAGTGTTTCTAGGTAGTCCTGTCTCTGCTTACATTTTAATCCTCTATGCACCCTTTATGTATTAACCACCAGCAAAATGCCTGCAGCAGGAGCAGCCTTAGTTTGGAATATTAAGGGAACAGACTTCAGTCATGTTTTATTCACCTCACCATAATCTATTTTTATACTCCTGACAGACTCCATGCGGAAGTAGGTAACACTTAGTCTCAAGTCATTATTTTCTTTACTCTTTTTGCATATGAAAAAGGCAGAAAAATGCAGACACAACCTTAACCGAAGTCAAAGAAAGATTTTAAAAAACAGAGGAGCAATGCCAGCCTTAGGACAATAAAGCCATAGTGGGTTTGGAACAAAAGAGAGAAAAGAAATCTTCAAATCTCCTTCTTTTTTTGAATCATAGGATCATGGAACAGTTTGGTTTGGAAGGGACCTTAAAGATTATCTGCATGGGCAGGGACACCTTCCACTATAGCGGGTTGTTCAGAGTCCCATTCAACCCAGCCTTCAACATTCCCAGGGATGGGGCAGCCACAGCTTCTCTGGGCAACCTGTGCCAGGGCCTCACCGCCCTCACAGGGAAAAATTTCTCCCTAATATCCAATCTGCACCTGTTCTCTGTCAGTTTGAAGCCATTCCCCCTTGTCCTGTCACTCCAGGCCCTTGGAAATAGTCTCCTTATGAGTTCACAGTGACTGGAGTTCAGGAAGTGGGGAACAATCCATCATCTTACACGAGGCTTCACAAAACACTTACTCACTTCAGTTTCTCCATTTTCCATCACTTTCCTTGTCTCCTTTCCAGCTCTAAACTTGACTCTTGGAAACAGAAGAACACTTCACTGATGTGAATTGGAGCAGGATATAAAGGCAAAGGCAGAATTTGTTCATTATTAACTTCATAGTGCAAGCCCTTCCACTTATTATTTTATTGCTGTATTTCCTGCCATGTGGGACAACCTCTTTGCTGATTCTCTGAAATATTTTTCAAATTTGGTGTTCTATT
>VZRE01010864.1:0-36175 GCA_013396775.1 Cephalopterus ornatus
ATCATCAGCATAAAGTAGCTCATGGACAAAATGATTTAAGGTCTGAGGATGAGCCTTCAGTCGCCTTAGGTTGAATAGGCCTTCATCGGTATGATATCGGATGTAGATGCCATTTTCTTCATTGAGGTCTCCCGTGGCCCTTTGAAGCATCATGCTGAAGAAGATTGTGAACAGTGTTGGTGCAAGAACGGAGCCTTGTTTCACACCATTGGTTATCTGAAAGGGCTCGGAAAGTGCATTGCCATATCTGACTTGGCCGTGCCTTGCATGTAGGAAAAGGAAATAATCTGAGAGAATTTGACCATGGATTTGGTGTTACTGCAGGGACTGGGGGTTTGTACTTCAGTATGGACCCCAAGCTAACATCACTGAATCTTTTCAAAATCACACTCCTCCTCCCCTTCTCCACACCATGCCACATGAAGGTACTTAAGACTCACATATGGAGGAGCATTGAATTTTTAGGCATTTTGAATTAAGATTACCGACATAAATTATATATATATTTTAGGGGATTATCAATCTCCCAGAAATTACTTTTGAGCAAATCTATTGACTTCAATAAAGCACCACTGACCAAAAGAGTATTGGACATTGATATTTACTATTTTGTAAGGTTTGAAACACTAAAAACCTCCAGCCATATTTCAGTTATTCTAAATATGAAATTATACTTTAGACTTAATTTCAATTAGGTCAGTTATGGCAGGAAACTATCAACACTTCCGCTCTCAAAATAACCAATGATAATTTACAACTAGGAAGAGCAATCAATATGCAGGAACTGGCTTCATTTTGGTTAAACTGAAATCTTTGATTGGGCAAGGACTGATGCCTTGCTCTAAACAAGACTAGAATTTCCTATGGTAGAAGGGGTAGTCAACATTCTTGCATGATTTTACCTTACAGTAGTAAGTAAAAGGACATGTCAGTTTACTCACATCAACTCATACTTGCAAGCTGGAGAAGAGGTTTAGCATTGAAAAGCCCCATAACAGTGAAGAAGTATATACTCAGACTGCCTCAAAGTCTATATAATTTCTCTGTGTATTTTTTTTTTCTACTTGGCACATAATTTTTAATGGTATTGTATTTTAATATAGTAAATGAATCTTAAACTGACGGAGTGCTTTCTTGACAATCCATGACAGTGAAAAAGTATTTTGAGGGTCTCCAGTTCTGGCTTGAAGTACCCCAATTTTAGTTGATATTCAGTCAGAGGACTGAATCTTGAGAGATCTTTTCTTTGTTTCATTTGTACTGGAAAAACCCACAGCTTCTCAGAAAAACACCTTATATAGCCTGTCATCCACTTAGTTCCCCTACGTAGGCTCTCACTGTGTCAGGGCCTCTGGTTTAATAATAATCCTGCAATTCTGTAAATTTTCTGGCTTAATAGGGGCTTTGCTGATTAATGTTGTCAGAATGGGATGTGCTGAAAAACACCTTTTGATGCATTACGTGAAAGGCTCAGTCTAACAGATGTACGAGATCAGTTTATTGTCATGGTCTTTTACCAGGAAAAGTCAAGACTTTAGGCTAAATCAGTGGTGCAATTTGTTTAATGTGAAGTTTGATTTTGCTTGAGTCAGACCTCATTGGTCGTTTCTTTCTCTGAGGCATAATAAGTTTCTTTTTTAAGTGTCTGATTTCCTTTATTTTTTTTCTATATTTGCTTCTCCTGCTGTGAGTGAGTTATTTGAAGGATATTTATTCATAAAGTAGGTTCTTTTCTGCCTGAACTGAATAAAAACGTCTTGTGGATTCTCCTGACTTTTTCGGAAGTATTTTGATCCTAACACTTTATGTACAGCAAAGGTCTCACAACCACTGAGATGATACATTTGCTTTGATGAAACTTCTAAATCTTGTGTTATGAAATATGGAAATGCTCTAGCATCCAGGTGGAAAATATAAAGATACTTAGTTTTAATATGCAAGAATGAAATCTGAAAAACCAACATTACATCCTTGCAGAAAATAGGGCTTTATAGGGAAACATCATATTCAAAGGATCTATTCTTGAATATGGATAAAAGAGATGTCTATGATAATTTGTGTAGACTTCCTGGTTATTAAGAAATGATATATGTAATTGCATATTCTGGAATGAAAGCTGTGGCACTAACTTTTTTCTTTTTGAAACTGCTTCCTGATTGTCCCTGTGCTGTTCACAACCAGTTGGAAGGGAGTCTTCACGCTATGCAAAGTTTACCATGGTGTGTTGGGTGTAGGAGCCTTTGTGTTGAGAGGCTGGGGTTGCCCCGTGCCATACACAAACAGTTCCAGATGGTTCCTACCAACTTACTGCAGGGCACGACTGAGCCCCTCAGCCAAAATGTTGGCACCTCAGAGCCATTTTTGTCACCGGGAGTTTAACTGGCAATAAATGAAAGTAGTTATCCCCAAGCTGAGACTGTTTTGCCCATGATGGTAACAGCTAAATGTTCTCTTCATCTTTTTCTTGACCCATGAGCTTTTTAAGCTCATTTTGTTCCTCTGTTGAGAAGGGAGAGTGAGAGAGTAGCTGGGCAAGCATTTGGCTGCTGGCCAGCCTAACCCACCGTATCTGGACATGTGGGATCCAGAATCTATTTGAACTGGCCTATTTATTTTGGTTTCCCCCTTTTATTTTAAAGTTTGAATCATTATTTTCTTACAAAGTTGAATCTATAGATGTTTCCTCTTCTCTGTGTCTGGCTATCATTCTGAGAAGTACTCACCGTTTCAATATATGGAGAAATAAAAAGGAGAAGGAACACTAAAAAAGAAAAGCCTTGTGTCCAGACATATGTTTCCAAGCTTGTCTAGGGCCAAATCTCTCGTACATGAGATAGAAACCCACCCTTGATCTACTGTAGTGATGATGTCACTGTAAAGACCATCATTAATGATATACAGGCCAAATATCCGTGAGTTTTAATGAGGGAAGACTACTTCCATGAGCACTCAGCTCCAGAAGGACCCTGCACCTGCTGCTCAGTGGCAGAGTCTGTTGGTGTTGTGGTTGGTGAAACCTTGTAATCAGACCCTGACTGGACACTCATCATGTGAGCACCATGGGGCATCCAGCATATCTGTGGCAATTAGTGTTCCCTGGACTTGAGCAGAGGGGCTCAAGACACACCACTGTTTACTGAAGCTCATGTTTATGGGGCCAAAAAGTCATTCTTTCTTTAGTGTTGCATCAATACCTTCATGAGGCAGTAAGTCCACATTTCTGCATTCTCAGTATCTCAGTGTCTACAGATCTGTTCCCTGCAGGTCTCCTGGCTTCTACCTAAGCTGAAGAGCTTCTTTCTCTGTCTGCTTTTCAGGTCAGAGAGCCAGCTGCAGTACTCAGGATCCCTCTTACTACAAAAATACTCAGTTTGTACATACAACTTTTGGTTTCTCATTGGCTCCCCTTAGACATGGTAGTTGTGCAAGCTAATATTAAGACCCCAATGTCTTTAGTCTGTTTTGATACTCTGACCCTCAATCTTGAGATTTAGGATTTATCCTTGCTTCAGTTCGTTGTCTTGGAACAACCATAAACCTTGATGGGCCAGCACCATACCTCACTCTTGGGCACCATGGGAGCAAGATTTAACCTCAGCTTCACATACCCCAAAACTTTTTCCTGACCTTCTCAGCACTCGTTGGTTATGTCTAATCTAACAAGGAGCAATGGAAGTGGATCTGTGGGGAGAAAAGGTACCAAGAGCCACTTTTCCACATGTTGTCCACATGGTAGTTTTTCAAGGATTTTCCTTTTGGTGGGCTCTAGCCTAGTCCTGTGGACTGAAAAGCTCATTTGAGGCTGGGGTACATTAAATATTCTTCTGGAGAATGTCTCTGGGGATACTTCACCTCAGAGGAATCTGGTTCGTGTGCTCTTACTGCGTCAGTGTGTGGAGGGCAATGATGTTTGAGCAATTCTTGGCTTGAACTAAAACGCTGATGCAAATGTACCACAGGCTGTACATGAACAGCTTCTCTAAGCCGTCATAAAGGAACTTCTGCATTTGCTATGTATGTAGCTATGACTCAGAGATGCTTTTATTTCGTGTGTCCTACTTTTCTGATACTCATCCTCACAGGCAAGAAGGCTGTATTTATTTGCTTCCAGAAACAATGCAGACTGAAAAGGAAAGCACACACTATCTTAATTTTTGTTCCCTTTTTAAAGCCTGAAAAAAGTTGAGTGCTTGTTCTGTGTGGAGCAAAACAATGTTTAGCAACCAAAGAGAAGATAGCAAATAATATCATAAAAAAGTGCTTTGTTGCCGTGGCAAAGTTTCCTTCATTAAGGCACCCTCTTTCCAAATATTTATTATGATCTGGCCAGATTAAATATTGTAACAGGTTAATAATAACAGTGGTTCTAGCAGAAGATAGGTGGTATGTGGGGGAAAAAAAGAAGGAGATTTTCTGCTGGTCTATGGATTCACATTTTAAAAAGGAGATCTGCTGCCTGTAGATCACAGAAACATTTCCAAAACAAGATTTCTCTGTAGAGATTTCACCGATTCTGAGTAATTTTCCATATATAAAAATCAACCCATCTCCCCTTAAAAACATTCTAGGTTCTTGTATCTTATGTCCTGGATGTACTGCTGTAAACTGCAAACCACCTAGCATGTTTGGAAGTAAGGTCAGCAGCATCTTTGTCAGCACCATGGAGCTCTGTCATCCATCAGTAAATCTAGCAGTGAGGAGAATTTGCAAGAGTCAGTTACTTCTCTTCTGCCTGCTGTGCTGGGCGTCTGTCATACGGCCCATGAATGGCAAGACGTTGACACACTGTCATTTTTCACAAAGCTGTAGGTGAGCTATGAGCCAAAAGCAGATAAAAAGACAAATTAACTCATGAAGCATGTAGGACTGTGCCCATGATCAGCCTTCCCTGCCTAAACAGGGGCAAGACTAGAGCAATATTTCCAAAAAGTACTCATTATCATTCAAATTTCTCAACACAGCAGCTTTGAAGTGTGGTTGCATAATATTTATGTAATACTGTGTTAAGAGAAGTGCTTATCCCAGACCTGAGACCTCAATTTGGAAAAATAATGGTATTACATGTTTGATTAATGCTCTTCTCCGATACTGATCAATGGCAGTGCAGTGGGAGAAGCGTGGGCTTCCTCAATCTGCCAACAAGAAGGTCTTTCAAGCTTGCCAAAACAACTGCTATTGTTTGTGCCCAGGCCCCAGTCTCACAAGCTGTTCTGTGAGGGTGGACCTCAGTTCTTCTGAGTCCTGGTGACTTTGTTGACTACAGCAAAACGGAGAATTTCACAGCAGGATCACCATAAATCCCTGATTGCTTGGAAAATGGGCTTCAGATCCCTCTGAAGGACAGCTCAGCCCACTTGCATGCAAATGGACCTCTTGCAACAGGAATTGGATTTGATACTCTTTTAAAAACAGCATCTCTGCAGAGCTAGAATATCCATTTTATACATATTTACATTGTAAGCTGAAATTCAAGAAGAGATGTGAGGGAAGGATGAATTTCTTAGCAGATTCTGCCATGTCAGAATCACACAATATGTGTGTCCTGCTTGATAGGAAAAGCTTAAACTGGCAAGATGAGCAGAGCTCAATATGTCTTCTGCACAGCTGCAATTATTATTAGCAGAATAAATTGTCTGTGTGTCTGAGGAGTCTGGGCCACAGGTCAGGAGCCCTGCATGCTACTTAGCACCATGTGGACACACAAAGAAGAATTAAGAGCTGTACTGAGTCTGACTTTTGGTTTGTTAAAACTAACATTTCTGAGAAAAACAGAAATAGTTTGGCACTGCTATCCAAACCTTGTTTCTGTTAAAACTGTATAGAGCATCTAGGAGAAGAATCACATTAAAACAACAAACCTCAACTTGTTCTAGTCTAGGTTTCATAGGGACTTTTTTCCATCCTGATATGGGTTGTATGTTTAGTTATTTTTCTTTTTTTTTTTCCCTCCATATTACCCAGTGTAACAAACTCATGATTCCTCTAAATAGACACTGAAAATAGTGAATGGAAGGTGATGGCTAGTTTTGCTACAAAGTACTTCTAATAAAGTTAAGATATGAGAAAAGAGAAGAAAAGAAGTATTCACAGAACTTAGGAAAAGAACAGGTTATTGTGCCTGCAAACATTTACATTTCTCTGCCTTATTTGCCAACCAATTATTACAAGAAAGTGTGGAAAATTGTAATTCCTGCAAATATACTACAAACAGCTGTGAAAGCAAATTGGGTTTATTTCCTCAAGCCCTAACTGGGAAAATATGTATTTAAACATGGGTTAGTCTCCATTTACAAAGTTCTAAAATGAATTCCCTCCAGATTTATGTGGGGTTTTTTATATATTTCCCATTTGTATTAATCAGATTCAATTATTTAGAACTAAGTCTTTAAGTTCTATTAATATAAATTTACCAGTCCTTGTGCTGTAAATTAATTTTTATTTTATTTCTATATATGCTCTCTCTCTTACTTTAATGCCAAAGGTTTCTCTCTTGTCTAATGGCTATAATGAAAGCTTTTACTGCTAAATTGAAATAAAATGAGTTAATGGTTACCCAGTGCCCTGTTCTAGTTAAAATGTGCATCAATTTGCAATGACCACTGCTTTGGGATTGTAGCATGTGTTTTGTCCTAGGCAAAGTGTAGCAAGAAGTGTGAAATTTCACTTTAAAAGTTCCTAATCTGCTCTTCTGTGGACCTATTTATAGTTTATTTCACTTACTAAAAATTGTACCACACGTTATCAAGTCACATAGAAATTTTCCATGGTAAATGATAGCTTCAGATTGACTTCTTACAGTGTTATTGAAAATGGTTTAGACATTCAGAAAAGGAGAATAAGTCATTTAATATAATTAAATTTTAAAAAATGTGCTCCTTAATGACGTGAAACGGCAGCAGATTTTTCCAAAGGAATACACCTATGGCCAAGTGACTTTTACTATTCCCATGAATATCCACTCAAATATGAGTGAATCCTTAAACAGAAGTGAGCAGATTTAATTTTAAGTGTATTATTTTAAGGTTAAAGATAATGCTGATTTCCAGACTTTTGACTGTTTCTGAATCCCCGATTCTCCTTATTATAACATTTTTTGTGAAACATTTGTAGTGTGGATAGGATTTTGTATAATACATGTAAGCAATTACATGGATGAATTCAATGTTCTAGCTTGGTATCACTTTCAGTAGGAACAGGTTTGAGCCCATTTATTGTCAATCAGTTTTAAAAAGACAGTGCAATATATTGCCACTAATATTCAATGAGCACTATTTGCAAGTAAAATATTGCACTTTTAGGAACTCTTGGTGGTAACTCTGTTATGTGCAGACAAACAATTGCTATTCTTTTCAAGACTTGGAGGTTTGGCGAAGAAGGGTGGATGTGATTTGTGTGCTTCACAATAACCTCATCTTTAGGCAAAGGAGGCAGGAGGCATAGTGCACCTCTGCGCTTATCTCAGGATGGGCCCTGAAACAGCCTATGACTCCACACTACAGCAAGAGTCCCCTGCATTTAAATGTCTGGGGTCTCCTGAGCAAATTCTTGAGAAGCAAAAGAGTAGCTGCAGGAGAAAGTAATAAAAGGGCTCCTGGACCTGGTCTTGCCATTTAGACCTGCAAAACTGTAGTTAACCAATCAGATGCTCCTTCCAGACAATTTAGGAGGCTTTGGCTTCAGAAGATCTTGCACCTCACCAAGTCCTGCCAGATCTTCCAGGTGTCACTGTAATGTCAGAGAATCACAGAGTCACAGAATTGCCAGGGTTGGAAAGGACCTCTGGATCTCATCTAGTCCAACCCAGGTTCCAAGACAGGGCCACCTAGAGCAGGTGACATAGCTACACATCAAGGTGGATTTTGAATGTCTCCAGAGAGGGTGATTCCACAAGTTTCCTGGGCAGCCTATTCCAACTCCAGATGTGGCCTCATTAAGGCCGAGTAGAGGGGGAGGATCAACTTGCTCAACCTGCTGTCCACACTCTTCCAGATCCACCCCCAGAACCCATTGGCTCTCCTGGTGGCGAGGACATACTGCTGACTCATGAACAGTTTGTCATCCACTAAGATTCCCAGGTCCTTCTCAGCAGAGCTGGTCTCTAGTAGGCCAGCCCCCAACCTGTACTGATACTTGGGGTTATTCCTTCTCAGGTGCAGAGCCCTACACCTTATTTTGTTGTCTTATTACGTTTCTCTCCGCACAACTCTCCAGCCTATCAAGGTCCCACTTAACGGCAGCATAGCCTACAACTGTATCAGCCATTCTCCCAAGTTTTGTATCATCAGCAAACTTGCTCAGTGTACGTTCTATCCCTTCATCCACGTCATTGATAAACAAGTTGAATAAAACTGGATCCTGTATTGTTCCATGGGGAACACCACTGACTGCAGGCCTTCAACGGGATTCTACTCCACTGATCACAACCCTCTGAGCTCTGCCATGCAGCCAGCTCTTGATCCACCTCACTGTCCATTAATCTCACCTGCATTTCTTCAGCTTACCCATGATGTTATGGGAGACAAGGTAAAAAGCCTTGCTGAGGTCAAGTTAGGCAACATTCACTGCTCTCCCCTTGTTGACTCATCCTGCCATGGCATCATAGAAGGCTATCAGATTGGTCAAGCTTGATTTCCTCTTAGTGAATCCATACTGACTACTCCCAGTGATCTTTTCTTCTACATGCCTGGTGATGACCTCTAGAATGATCTGTTCCACCACCTTTCCAGGGGGGAAGGTGAGTTGGACTGGCCAGTAGTTTCATGGGTCCTCCTCCTTGCCCTTTTTGAGGATGTTGGCTTTTCTCCAATCATCAGGCACCTCTCTTGTTCTGCATGATTTTTCAAAGAGTGATAAAGGGTGGCTTAGAAACAATATCTGCCAGCTCCCTCAACACCCATGGCTGCATCACATCAGGGCTCATGGATTTATGAGTATTAAGTCTACTTAACTGATCCCTAACACAACTCTCTACAATCAAGGGGAAGTCTTCCTTTCTCCAGCCTTTGTCTCTTACCTGCAAAGGTCAACCTTAGCAGTAAGGACTGAAACAAAGAAGGAATTTAGTAATTCTGCCTTCTCCCTGTCTTCTTTTACCAGGCCACCCAGCTAATTCATCAGCCCCACATTTTTACTAATCTTCCTTTGGCTGCTGGTGGACTTGTAGAAGCCCCTTCTTCTTATACTTGATATCCTATCAATTCCAATGTCCACCTTGCTCAGCTGAGCTATGTAGGTTTACATAACCCTGTGTTCTGCTCTGGTCTCCTCTTGGACCTGATGCATTTGCCAAAAACTGAAGCTTATATTTTATAGAGAAAACATTTACAAATATACAAAGGAGCTCAAATAAAGGTTTTCAACAGTTTCTTCAAATCTCGACACTTATCCACAGACGTTGGAGTTTGTTATGTAGCTGCCTCTTTAGAGAGTTTTTGGTGGGAAGGATACCAAGCTGATTGTTTACACTTCAATTTATGGAAATATATGAACATGTAGGTAGGTTTGTAAATTGTCATCATTTTTCCCATAAAAAGATGTCTTGGCAGGTGGGCTATAACTCCCTTAAGAGCCTCTGTTCAAATGCAATAGAAAGATCTTTTTCACTTAAGAGCATATTTGTATGAGCTAACAAATGGTTCTTTGCTAACAAGCACATCTAAATGAATCATTTATTTAAATCTGGGAAATAAGGCATATTTCTTTGAGTAAATTACATATGACCTATCATATTCATTAGTCTACCAATTATATGGTTGGCTGACACATTATCTAATGATGTATTAGATGATTGTTGTCCATCAGAGGATCAATACATCATTTAAAAGATGGGACTTTTCTTCATTATTTAGCCATAACTTTTAGCAAATATGTTGTTTAGTGAAGTCACAGGACAATTTACACTAAATGATGTTTGACTGATTATATTGTGATTTCCAGATTGTTTTGCACAGTAATACTGCAGAAAAAAAAATAATGTCCTTAAATCCTTGGTCTGCATTTCTGTATTGTTATCCTTTTCCTCCTCAGTTCATAAGACATAATTCCATTTAGGTTCACGCTTCTGTAGATTTACATATGAAAACAGAAGAATATGGCACCACTTGAGGAAAAAACAGACCAATCAATGAAGCTCTCAAGATGATACGCACATCTCATTTCTGTGTTCCAGGACGTAGAGTCTTTCCTTTTTTTTTTATTGGAAGAAAATAAAATGCTAATTAGAACCCAACTGAGAAGACTGTACCCCTAAAAAAATTAAGTCTGCCAGATACCTTGAGATGCCCTTTTGACTTACCGTGGAGACCAAATTTTGATTCCCGTGATAGTTCAGAGGGGGAAAGTGACAGACAGTGTCAAAAGAAGATCACATTTTGTTCACTTTTGGAGTTTTAAAAAGTGCAATAACATTTTTTTCTTTTCGTTATACACTGGAGACAAGAGTGAGACTTGATCTCTTGCCTGAATGCCTCCTGGAATTCGGCTCTGCTCCCAGCAATTAGTAACTCCCCTCCTGATGCCCCATACTCAAAGGAAAAAGTCACTAAAGNAATGGTGCATGGACATGTGTAGATAATAAAGTGTATATAAGTCGCGGCAGCGCTTGCAATAAAGTACAGTACAGGTCTCAGGTCCAGCCTTCTGAAGAAGACGTGTCGTGTTTTGACCAACCCCGACCGCGACAACTAAAGATGGCCATTTATCCAGTTTCACTAACTTCCTCTCTTCTCCAGAGTGCCAGTGTGACTCTGAGGCAGAAAAGAGATGATATGGATCCAGCCTATACTGAGTGATGAAGTCAGGGAACATCTCTTCCAGGACAATCTCTCTATGCCCTGAGGGGCAGTGGCACTGCGGAGTGACAAAATCACTGTGTCCACTTTTAGGAAGGGAACTTGCCATGAAGAGGTGTTGGAGAAAGCGTTACTAACATGTTCAGAAGTTTTTCAGGCATGTTGCTGCCCAGAAAATGCAGTGTTTCCTCAGTTTTGATGGAGTCACCAGGTGGAATTCTTGGGGACACACACATGGCAGCCCATTAAAAGGTATTCTGCTGACAAAGGTCCAGGCTGTCATTTCTCCTTCACAGCAGAGCAGTTGAGTCCTAGGATAAAATGCTCCTGTGAGATTCTCCTTGCAGATGCTGCTTTCCCTTTCAGGGATGAGGGCAAGAAATGCAAGGGGTTAATTCCCCTGCTGGCCTGTCCAGGAGGAGCAGCGGAAACCAAGAAAGGATTGGAGAGACAGAAAGCCAGGGATGCTCACTGACAGCGTGATAAGTGTCAGAGGAAAGAAGGGAAATATATACAAGAAATGGGAGAGGATTTTGAAGTAGGCAAGAATCACATTAATAGCTTGTATTTTTGAGCTCCATTTGGTGAAATAATAATAAAATTATTTGGTGCCCTCCAAAGTGTTAAATTCCTGTCCTGAGATTGTCTTCTGCAGCCTACATCTATTTTCTGCACAGAGGAAGAATCATAAGAGTTTTGTTTTATGTTTTCAACTAAACTCTCCAATTTTAAGTCCCAGATGTGGATAAATACTCATCACCTCATGTCTCTACAGTAGGGGTCACAGGGCTTTCCTGTCTCCCTGTGGAACAGAAAAATCCCGTTCCCTAATAAGTGCTAAAGCATACTAAAACCTGCTCAGGTTACTTGTAAATGGTTATTCTTCCGTTCCAAGTAGCGCTGTGCAAACCACTGCTGTATTCTATACAAAGAACCCCTGAGTCACAAGGCAGTTACTATGCAAAAGTAAAAATCCTAGAAACACAGAATTACAGAAACACAGAATGACTGTGGCTGGAAGGCACCTTTGGAGATCATCTTGTCCAACCACCCTGCTCAAAGCTGGGTCAGTGAAAGCAGGTTTCTCAGTGCCATGTCTGGTCAAATTTTGAGATTCCACAACCTCTTTGGGCCATCTCTTCCAGTGTTCAACCTCTTTCACAACTAGAATATATCATTCTTATGTTTAAATGGAGTTTCCTGTGTCCACAGCCTCTTGTCTTGCCTTGTCACTGGACACTACCAAGAGGAGCCTGTCTCCATCTTATTTAACTCCCAATCAGGTACACATACATACTGATAAGATCTCCCTCAAGCATTCTCTTCTCCAGCCTTAACAGTCCCAGCTCTTTTATGCTCTCCTCATATGTCCAGTCCCTTAATCACCTTCACAGCCCTTCACTGGACTTTCTCCAGCTAGGCCACATCTCTTTCATTCTTGCAAACCCAGAACTAGACACAACAGTCCAGGTGTGGCTTCACCAGTGCTGAAAGGATCACCTCTTTTGACCTGCTGGTAATATTCTGTTTAATTCAGCTGAGGATGGCACTAACCTTCTTTGCAGCAAGGGCAGGTTGCCAGCTCATGTTCACTTTATTGTCCATCAGGACCCCGAGGTCCTTTTCTGCAAGTTGCTTCTTGTCCGATTGATCTGTGGGTTATTGCCTGGAGTTATTTCTTCGCTTGGGGTAGGACTTGACATTTCACGTTATCACCTCCAAGGGAAGGAGTTGCCCATCCATTTCTTTCATATATATGAGAATGCATAGCCTTGACAGAGTCAGGGTCACTAATTTGGTGCACAGGACAGTGGGCAGCATGAAAATAATCCATCTCATTTTAGCCTGCAACAACTTGTTACATAGCTTGATCCTCCCCCTGCATATGCTTGGCCTTGGGTAGTCTAGTGAACCTGTCACAAGCTGTTAAGGATCACTAAAAGAGTTGCTGGTCAGTGGCTCTGCACAGTGGAAGCTTTCCCTCCCTCCCATTCCCCAGCAGCTGGAGAGCTTTAGGAAACCCAGCTGTTTGTGGGGAACCCCACTTGAGAGTGAGAGACTTTTCATTGCCCCACAGCTCTGAAACAAGCCCATGTGGTCCAACATTTCACAAAGAACTCCTCACTATAGACTTCCAGATATTGATTTGAATTTGCATTTGAGTTACCATCCTCTAAGTTGTTTTACTGAATTTTAACCCCAAAGAGGCTAGATAAGAATATACTGTGGCCTTCATTTAAGATTCAGCTAAATCCAGTCTTGCTCTTAGAGACTAAAAATCAGTGCTGAAATCTGTGAGGCTGGCTCAGAAGACCATACTGTCGAGAGAAATTGCCCTCAGGATTTGGAAATTACATAGCTGAGGTTTTCAGGAGCTATTTTCAGTTTGTTTCAAGGAGGAGCATGATCAATTTATGCATAGATATTTCTTATTCCTTAGGCCTCTGTCCTGGAGCTTTTTAGGTTCTTCTTACCTTCCAGCTCCCAAGCCCTTGGGCACTCAGCCAGCCTCATCCCTCCCCTGGGCAGGCTCCATAGTAATTCTGCTCCGTGATCTCTATCCTGGTGCTCAGCCCTGTAACGTCCAGTTTCCTGCCAGTCCCTGAGAGACTGTTACCTTTCAGTAGCAATTTTCAGTAAATTCAGCCTTGGCTGGCTACCTGCTTATGCTTTTCCCTCTGAAAGCCAAGCCAGGGAAACTGGCAGTTTACCATCACGGAACTCTTGCCAAATTCATGGTGTTTCTAACTTTGTTAGCAGTGATAATAGGAAATTGGATTCAGTAACTCAGGAGGTCCCTTCCAGTACTACATTTCGGATGAAATCTGCTAGAAAAATTTCAGACAAAAATCTGTTCCAGACATCTCTGGTATTCCCATAATTGTTCATCTGCTTGTATTGGGATTATAACTTCCTTTTGAGGAAGTTGTGAAAGGCTGCCAGTCATTTCAGGGTAGCTAATGGCAGTCACTCAAATAGTTTACAATTACCTCAAGGTATGTCTATAAATTTGAAAACAATAACAGCTGTATTCTCAAATGTAGCATCTTTTCAAATCAGTGTAAGTAAGAGCTCTGACTGAGTCAACAATGTGGATTGAGAGGGGAATGCATTTTTCAGCTGCTGTGGATTCATAGAACTGATGGGCAACTCAGTTATAAAGTAAATTTGTATGAATTTTTAATTTTTTTTTTAAAGAAGTGAGCTATCAGAATTCTCTATTTACCTTTGGATATTTTTAGTTTTTATTTGGCCTTATTAGTATTTTCTTAGTTAAAAATGTTGATTCTAGTTTTGCAAAGAAGGCCAAATAGTGGCAGCTTATTTTTGTCCTTTGGTCAAATGGATTGGGACAGGAATGGATCACAAATCATTTAATCACTGTATTAACAGAAGTTGGGGATGTAAAGTTTTGCATTCCATTTTGGTGACCTGTTTACAAAGATAGCTAAAACCAGTCTATTCCCTAATAATTTCCAAGACTGCACAGATGCCCAGACCACGGTCCCTCATGGGTGGTTGTCTTTTTTCTCCATCAACAGCAAGGGACAAAAACAAGAGGCACCATCTGAAAGACAGACCCACCCTCACCCACTGGCCCAGGAGCCTTAGTGCTTGGCCTTGCATGAGCTTCACTGTGATTATGCTGTGCCTGGCCTTGTTGACTTGACTTTCTTACTTGCCCTTGGACATGCTCTTGTCACAAGGGAACGTGCCGGGTGGCAACTGGGGGCTGAACCAGGAGTTGCCACTGGATCTGTTCTGCTTGCCTTGTTTGGGCACTGGGGGGGACTGCACTCTTGCTGGAGTGGCTGTTGTCCTTCCGTGTCGCCAGGGAGCTGTCCCATTACACAATTTAGTGCAATGATCAAACGCCAAGTAATTATGTAAGTGAATAATCAAATCTTTTCCTTCCTGAACCTTTCTTAGCTCCATAGAAATGAATAAGAAGTATGCTAACCCACTACTGTGGATATCAGCTACCGAAGTATGCAATATACAGGCTGGTGCATGGGGCTGCTGGTGAACCTGTGGAAAAAATTGGCCTCAACAACAAAAAATAAAGACAGATCAGGTTTATGTCTTTTGCTATAGAATTCACTGCTTTTTCCTTGCGTGATGTAGCTGCTTAGTGTGCTGACTGCTTACTAATTGAGTGGTTTAATTGCAGCAATGTCTTCTTTATAACTTCTCTTTAATTATTTTGTCTTTTTGTCACTAGCTTGTCTGGTCGTGAAGCTAGTGACAGTAGTATTGGTAGCATGAGATACTTAAAGTCAGGTAAATTCTGACATTTTCTCTGGCCGTGGTTCATAATTCATAGAGCACCATCCATTTGAATTTGTTTGTCCGTCTGCTGTATTTGTTCTCATTCAAACTCTAAAAATTATAACAACACCTTTAACCACATGAATACTTCTTTTTTTTTTCTTCTGGGTTAGTCTGATTTAATTCAAACACTAGATAAAGAGCTTTTGGCTAAATGGCACTTTGTTTGCAGTCTAAGTGCACACTGACATTTGTGTTCGAGTTGTTGTAACACTGTTGTCACATTTATAACAGATCATTAGTGGATAAGCATGGGGTTAGTCTAGGTTTAAATGTTACCCTTGTTATTAGATATTTATTTTTAAAATTAAAATCTGAATAAAATTGATGTTCCTATTAGACTCTAACTAGATAAGTTCCAGCACTCATTGAATTCTGCCAACCAAGTTTACACTAGAGAAACAACAGAACATTGTTTTCTAATTTTTGTTTGTTTGGTTGGTTGGTTTTTTTCTGATTTTTCTTGGAACTACTTGGTTATCCTCCTTAATTTAGATCTATTATTCTGAGTGTCTTGAAGTCATGAAAGTATATGCTAGGTTTCATTTGTTAATAAAAAGTAAATTTAGGGTAGACAACACTAAGTACTAAAGAAAAGAGATACATCTAGGTTTTCCAATGATTCATAAACTCACTTAGTCTTTTGTTTGCTGCTGGAAATATTAGAATATAAGAAAAATGTAGAGGTGGTCTGAGTGGGTGACAAAAAGGAAGAAAATATATTTACTGGAAAAAGGAAAGGAAGACAGGACAAAACCCAAATTGTGGCTGGAATGGCTTCAGATTTTTAAGATAAATTCACAAATAAATAGTGCAGATGGGAATCTGTGATTAGAGTGCAGCTCTGTATTACTGCACTAGTAAAGAGTGACTCATTCTACGCATTATAAAACTTCAGTTGCCAGAAATGAATACATTTTTGCTATAAAAGTCCTCACTAGACTGATGGTTGGCAGAGTTCTCAGCCTAGGAGAAGAGTGTTTAGTATTAAATTTCTCTATCAAAAGCAAAGTTTGGCTGGAACAATTGCAGGTGTGTGCTGGTTCCAGTCAGTGCTCAAGCTTCTATGTGAAAACTTTGGTGGAAGTTCTGCCAGTGCAGCACCAGCTGTGCAGTGAGGAGCTCTGTCATGGATCATTCTCCTCCAGGCTCTGCAGTAGTAGTTCAGAGGCTGTAATGAAGTCACATATGGACAATCAATGTTATTAGCAGATACGCCTCTCATGTGAACACACTTTCTGTGTTGCTGTCCTGTCCCCTTCCATCCTTAAGTGACTGCAGACTTCCACGATTGGAGTGGCAGAGCTGTTTTCTGCCCCTGTTGCAGTGAGCAACATCCCACAAATGCCTCATTACTCACCCCAGGAATCCTGCCTTACAATAAGTTCATCAATCAGAGAACAACTAGGTTGATGTCCATTGGTTTGTTTCAGCACTCCTCACCCAAAGCCCCCCTGTAATCCTCACTGTGCAAGACACTGCCATAGAGTTTGTCTTTCTACTCTGAATGCTGTAAATATCACAGTTTGAGTTCATGCTCCTTGCTCCCCAGTGGAATGTTATTGGCTCCACTGTGTAAGAACTGCACAAATCAGAAATGAATTTGTACTTCTTGATTTGCAATAAGTACCACGAAGAATAAAGATTCAGTTCCTTTCCATCCACTGTTCCTATTCTCTCCTACTCAAATGGTGTGTAGCAGAGTCTCTGACTTCCTTGCAAACTGTCAGGGCCAAGCTGATCTTGATTCCTGCAATTTGGTGCCAAAATATGACATCAGCATCAAGGGGAAGCAGAACTGGGCATTGGACAGAGCAAATTTTATGCAGTGACTAGCCGCTATATAATAGGTACTTTGTCACTATATTCTACAGAAGGTTTTAGTGTGCTTCAAGATTCAAAGTAAAGAACAAAATTTTGCCTTGAAAAGAATAACTGGACTGTTCTGTTTGTACTTCTTCAGATTCTGTATAAACATTCATTGATCTTAGATGGGCATTTTTATTGCTAAAAAGGGAAGTATCTGCAGTTAGGAAAGCCACATTAGACTCCCCTTTTTTCATTTTTAGAACAAGTTTGAAAGGCATGCAAGAATTGAAATATGCTATATTTAAATTAAAACCAATATTGAAATGATCTCTTTTCATTCTTTGACTAATTGTATGTTCCAGTGTACCAGTACCTCTATTTTTGGGTTGCCTGCGATACTAAGATTTGCAACTTTGGCATCTGGTTTCTAGTAAAGTGATCCTAATTAATAGACATTGTCCTTTACCTCTGGGAGTATCTTTATTTTTGTGAGATAAACAGTGGTTTAATGTCAGATTCCTTACTGATTCCATTTTAAAACTCCAGTGAATTTCATAAGACATTTGTGTTTTGGTTGACAGTCTGACTGTGCAATTAAAACTGATCAAAGATAATTCATGTGAGATTAATTACTGTAAATATAGAAAGCTGTGTGGGGGTTTCCACCAACAAAGCAGGTTTTAGCTGAAGCTTCAGTTGCCACAACTTTGCAAAGAGTTGATTTTCGTGAACTCTGAAAGGTGTAGCATGTGTTTGTAAGCACATAGCATATTCTGATTTCCTCCTGCTTTTCTGCCATGTACTGCCTTTATAGGCAGCTTGCACACTACCCATGAACAACCAACTTAGCTTAAGCTTTTGATATATTGACTGACTGTCATAGGGTGACAGTGAGCTGTGGCTGTAGGCTCACTGTCTTCAGCATCCATGAGCATGGCCTTGAGTTATGGAGATATAAACAAAGCCTTGATCTCCATGATGACAAATGCATAAAAGGATCTCAGACTGGAATTTAGATTCTCAAAACTCTTATCAACTGTCACCTATCCGAGATGTTCCCAGGGATCATTGTTCTATTTCAGTTATATTTCTGGGGGTAACATGGGTTTGTCTCTGGTTGCACCGAGAAGTCTTTGTCTTGACCTTGTTGGACAGATCCCAGTGGCTTTTTATACTTTTTCAGGTTTAGACTCATCTCCCATGGCCCATCACATAGTCTATTGAAACACTTTGTTTTACTGCTTAGAAAGTGCCTTTCCATATATAACAGTGACTTCTCTGCTCAGCAGCCCACAGGACATTTTGAGAAACACCTGGATCCCTGTATAGGGATATATTTGGCATAAACCACAGTTCATGACTGTAACAGGCATATCTCCACTCTCCTTGGAGGGGCGAGATCTAAATGTCACTGTTATCCCATTTTTCCCTAGACATCTGTGATCAAAATCAGGTTTCACTCCTATGTTAACTACCTTGGGAACCTCCAAAAAATGAGAACCGTTAGTTAGAATCCAGCCTAAAGTGACTTTTGAGTTAATGTCCTGCTCATAGGACTATCAGGCATTTTTTTTCAGTAGCTGTTTGACACAAATTATTGAAATTGTCTGGGAACACAGTGAGACACCAGAATCCTTGTCTGTCCTGTGTGTATTTCTGGTCTTGTGAATACTGCGTCTTTCTCTGTTGTGGAATAGTTAAAAAAAAAAATAAAATAGTGAATTAGAGAAGTGTGCGGTGGCTCAGTTCTAAGAATCAGCCTGGCTGACCCTTCCTACTAGGACAGAAATGGCAATGTATCTTGTATCAGTGTGCCATGTTTTGTGTACCATCCAGTTAAGGGACATCCAGCTTGGCTCTATGAAGGAAGTGGGCAAGAGAGTCGTTGCAGTGAGGGTCAAATAGCTATGGTAGCTTACCAAATCACTTCACAGCAAAAATGCAGAAACACCCTATGTCATCAAGGTGCAATTTTATTTCCATCAACTGCAGATTGTGTCAAATTAACTCTGCATCTCATACAGAGTGAGATTTGATTTGATCGGATCATAGACTGCTGCCATATACTAACCCAGGCTCTGATTCTGCTTCTCAAGTGCTGGTTGTTGATGCTATTAGGTCAGGACAAACTTTTCTGTAATTTCCTTTTCTCTCTCTCGGAGACTGTATGAGCCTGTGGGTGCTGTGGATAATGCATTTCTTTTGTACAGTTAGAACTTTATGATGACCACTGCAAACAACCCTCACTTTGCGTTCCCTGCTGTTTCCTCTGTCTTCTGAACTGTCTCCAACTAAGTCTGATGTCACTGAGGTTCAGATAAAGGAGCCCATTCTCTGTTATCATGTTGCCTTTTAAATAATTTCTCATTTTCCAGGTTAATATTTTGTTCTTGGATCTGCAATATCACACATTTCTCACTGATTTTGTTCAGCTCACTTGTAACTTCAGATGTTCTGTAAAACTGTAGTTGTGCTTATAGTATCTCCACAACCTCAGGAATGTTGCACAAAAGTTTTCTTTGCCCCATATCTTAGAAATTTTTGCCTATGGTTCTTGTCAGCGTGGTAGTTATAATCTGGGGCAACAAAAATATTTTTGTTTTGATTTTGTTTTGTTTTTTATTTTAGTCTGCTTTTATCTAACAGTCCAAAAATCATTTTAGGCACTGCTGTAAATCTCATCAGGTGCCAAAGTGGTTCTTTTAACTGTCTAAACCCCTTTTAAAATCTGATTACATATGAATTGTCTGTCCTTTCCGCTAAAAGAGTCAAAAGGTTTTATCTATTGCCAGCTTCTCTTGATTACATTGTAGACCTCATTTTATTTTCAGAAATCATATACCTATAAATCAAAAAGACAAATTAGTGCAAGTTCCAAATTATCCTGCTTCCGCTAACCTATTTGTTCACAAAGACATTCACAAAATAATAGCCCACTATTTAAATTTAATTCCTGCCTTCACAGCTGTAATGGATGGTGCTTGGTTGCCCCAAATCAATAATATCTCTTTAGAAGTCTCATATCACCAAATAACTACATGGAATAACAATCAGAATAATTTAATTTAAATGGTTACAATTAGTAATGGAGATGAAGCTATTAAGAAAAATCCATTGATTGTTTATCAGACACTGTGGTGAGATAATTTAAGCATGCTCTCTGATAAAAGTGATAGATAAATTACCAGCATATTAGTATGCAGCTACATTTAATCTTGATTAATAATTTAACTTATTTTTAAATTGCAGTGATAAAGGTAAGGAGAAAGACTTACCTGAGATTTTTACCTCAAAACTAGCTCAAAGACCCTGCAGGAGTGCTAATAGAGTAGGAATTTGTTCTTTTAGAGGTTACAGTCTGCGTATGGAAACCCAACGGAAATCCTTCTCAGTAAATATCCCTTATATGCAGAAATGTTTCAAATGCATGTTTTATGTATCAAAACATATATGTTTTTTCCCTTGTCAAAAACTTTTCTCATAATCATAGAATCATTAAGGTTGGAAAAGACCTTTAAGATCAGCAAGTCCAACTGTCAATGTAACACCACCATGTTCACCATTAAACCATGTCCTCAAGTGCCATATCCACACTTTTTTTGAGCACTTTCAGGAATGGTGACTCCACCACTTCCCTGGGCAGTCTGTTCCAAAGCTTCACAACCCTTTCTATGAAAAAATGTTTCCTAATATATAATCTAAACCTTCCCTGGTACAACTTCGGACCATTTCCCCTTGTCCTGTAGGAGAAGCTTTGATTTTTCACATAAAAAGCTATTTAAATTTCTGGGTTCTTGTAACCCAAGACTAACAAAAACAGATAAAAATCCTTTCATCTATTCTAAAACAACTCCAAACCCAATTTTATGTGTACCAAATTCTGGAAATATGAAGACAGACGTAAGCTCATTATAAAAAGCATTTGAAGAACCTTTACAAAACCTTCCATGCTTTAGTCTTGTAAAACTTTATTCTTTATAATAGCACTGCTTCTCTGAGGAGCTTTTGAGATCAGGCTCTTTGCTACCACACTTTTTGTCCCAAAGTTGACTCACGCTTAAGGACATTTGCCTGCAAAGCAATTCAGTTTTCCTTTTTATTCTCAGGAGGCGAAGAAGATCAGGAAGGCCCTTGATCTCGTTCAGTTTCTGCTCAAGTTATTAGAAAAATTCCTGCTAACTCAGGCAACAGAGGAACAAAACCTAGGAGAAACTTCAGCAGCTTTTTTGTGGGTTCTGGAAGGGGGCCCTGGGCCAGGTGGTGGGACCAGGGAAGAAAGCTGCTGTCTCTTACCAGCACTGCTCTGTGACAGGCACTCCTTACAGGAACGCCAAGAGTTTTGAAGTCATCGAATAAATAATTTATAGGAAATCATTTGCTGTGTCTAGTCATTCCCTAAAACGCTCAAATGCATGTCTCTAATGGGCTTATAAAGTTGTGATGAGGACAGCCACTGGAAAAAGTCATCAGTGTATAAAAGGCCAGATGATTTGAGCTGGCTGAAGATTGAGTTGCAAGGTTCTTTTGAGGAACACTTCTACAGAAGAATACTCTTTTTCCTTGCACTTAATATTGGGAATAAGAATCCCCAGGAGCTAAAAACCCCTCCTCTCTAATTTCTTTTTTTCAGTTCCCTTCACTCCCCACTTTTTGTTTGCCATAAAAGAAAAAGGAGTGCGAAATAAAATAAAATATAAATAATCTTTGCCTTTTCTGTTTATACATGTCTTGAAATTTCTGATTTTTATTTCAGGATCACATTCCTCTGATAATTTTAATTTAACTGGGAAGAAACAGCTGAAATAAGCTGAGAGGGTTATTTACACCCAAGCAAGGACAAGATCCTTTCTATGTGCCACTTCCTGCGGTTCTGTTTTCTAATTAAAGAAAAAGCTAACACGAGTGAAGCCACATGCTCACGGTGCATAATTTTTGGAAAGACAGCAGCAATTTAAAAGTAAATTTCACACCAGCTCTGAGACTCATGTCAGATGCTGCCTGCTCGCTCTAGTTCATGAAGGCCATTTATATTCTAAATTTAAAAATAACTTGGTGCTAGCACATTCCATTAATAAATTAGGACTAGAATTTTATGTTTTCAAAGGATACGGTGAGGTATAAATAGACTTGCTAAAAACGGCTGAAACTCTGTTTGAGTGTTTCTCTTTCACCTGCATTTATTTCAAGCTCATGTTCCACTGTCTGCCTTCCCATTTCTGACTTGGGGTCTAACTCTGAAATCCCTTCTGCATAGTGACAGAAACTTTGAAGACATTATCACCTGGGAGAAGATTTTTGGTGAACAGGCTACCAATAAACCCACTCTCCACCTCATTCAAGGATGGAAAGGTGCTGGTGAGATCTCCAGATGATTGATAATTAATTGCCTTGTGCAGTCCTGGTGTCTAAATGCCCAGCTGAAATAGCTTTGCATGCTGACAGCTCAATGGGCACACCTACTTTCAGTGTTTTTAATCAATGCAGTTCCTTGCTTTTTGGAAATGTGCCTGCACCACAGTGAACATTTTAGAGCTCTGCTTTCTATTTTAAGGTGAAAAATAGTAGATATCTGCTCTAACCTGAAAAATGCCAGAAGAACATTTCTGTACTTAGAGAATAGGTTTCAGTTTCATTCATTTTGGTCATGAGAACTGGAGACCTGAAGATGGGACAAAACCCAAAGTCCCCAAAAACTCAAAAAAACCCCAAATTAACTATTTGTGCCCCAAACAAAAAGCCAAACCAAACCAAACACAAACACAAACAAACAAAAAAAAAAGGATTTTCTTTTCAATAAACCACATGGTTTAGAATTTTGAAACATTTCATTTGAATATTTACCTGTTCAAAAGACATCCTATTTGTTTTCCTGTTGGAATTAAAATATCTCAGAAAGTTTCTTTAGACCAGAAATTCCATAACAAAATTCAATATTCTGACAATTTCTGAATGCTGAAAGGTGTGAACAGAAAATTTTCCACAAGCAACCCATTTTTACAAAATGTTCGGTCTGTTTGAGGCATACTCCTCCAGCCATTACAAGATACTTTTGTTCAGCCTTGTGGTAGTGCACACCAGTTTTATGGCTGTGAGTATGACTTCACTGGGCCTTGCAGATCTGCCTGGTCTGAGAAGTGTGGGAAGCTTGTATACTCCCAAGTGATTGAAACAAATGGTCCCACAACACTTTTCTGTTGGTATCATTCATCAGACTGATGACTTTCTGTTCTTAGAAGTTCCAAAGTTTTCCTTTAGAGATCAATTTCCCTTGAAAAGTATCCACTTGTATCTCAAAGCCTACAGAGAAGAGATTAAAGTCAGTACAGAGCTACTGATAAAAGGATAGCCACTGACCAAAACAAAAAACTGTCAATTAGTATAGCTGATTCTTCAATAATAATTACATCATTCAAAATTTCTCCCATCCTTTCCTAGAAAACAGATTAAATTGGCTGTCTGCATTTTGGTCTTTTTGCCAATCTTTCCCTTTCATAATCTGAAGGAACGTGACTTCTTTCAAGGTGGGACAAGGTATAGGACCAGTAAAAAGAGGAGTCTCCAATCAGGGTCTTTATCTTTTGTTTTGTACATTCTGGGCAGTGCCAAGATCCCAGGAGGTTTTCTAGTAATGTAGCCTGTAGCAAAAGTCATAAATACTTTATCTATACACATTTGTAAATGGAAGCATTTTTAGTGAACACCTGTGAAAGAAAACATCCTGTGTTGACTAAAATAAGTCAGCATGATATAAGTAAACCTAAATCATCTCCTCTGTCTTCATAGGAAATTTAAGTCTTTGTTCTGCGCATGCCTGAAAAAGAAAAAAAAACCGTAGTCTTACCAATATGCTATTCATGGAGTCCCTGAGCAGGAATACATATAAGTGCAATTATGGATGAAAATTATTAAATTCTACGTGGCAGTGAGTCAGCGCAGCTTGTACATCACCTGACAGATCTTAGTTTTCCCTTGAGTTTCCTCCAGACATTATCTGTAGCTGGGATGTAATGAATATTACTTAGGTAAAGTCTCTGACACTTTGAACGACCTCATTCTGGTAGACCCCAGAGTTGTTTATACTCTGTTCATGATTAGAGCCTCACATCAAAAGCCTCTTTCCTTTTAAGAAAGGATTACAATTGAGGTTTCCAAGTTGTTTTAGGATCTATTTAGGAATCAAGTACAATATGGCCTTTATACAACCCATTTATAGTATGGCCACTCATTTTCCTATTAGTAAAAACATAGAAGTCTCTATGGAGTAAGTGATTACTTTAAAAGCACTCCACATGAGATGTTTAAATGCATCTATTTGAGTATCTAGGGCATATATAGAGCTCTTTGAGTCTCCAACTTGCATATGTTTGTTTTGCAGATACAGCAATGCAGTGAGACTGCAGTTGTGGATGGAGTGTTGGGTCTCTGATCTTACTCCCTATTTGGGTTTAAATGCAAGTGTGTGATGATTTGCTTGCACTTTTGCAGTTATATGCTTTGCTACCACTGGATGTCTTGCTAAGTAATACACAGGAAGTATCTAATCAGCCACTGCAGTGGTTCCTCTGTTTAAATTTAGCTTGGAGCTCTTACGTCCTCACATGCAGATTGTATCCCAGATACTCAGTGTCTGGTTTTTGTTACAGCAGTTTGGCCTATCAACAGCTTCCTTTACTTGCTATGATGTCAAGAACAGAGTTGAAGGGCATAAGAGGCAGGTAAAAACTTCCTTGAGTGGCTTTGTGTACTATCTGTTTGTCCTAAAGAATAACAGAGGGCTGACAAAATCATATCTGTAAGATTTTGTAAAGTAAAGTGTTACGTTTTATTTGTGCCAAGAATGAAGTTTGAGTTCAGAAGTATAGCACTCTGTGTGCCCATTTAGCAGTAAAGACAAACAAATAGTGGAAATTTTCAATGCTTCTTTTATACATAAAATGTAAGTTGTATGAGGGGATGTTATTTTCATAGGAAGAAAAAAGTCAGTTTAAATTCATATTTTGACCCATTTTATGTGTCTGGTAAAATGCTTTTTTATGTAAGAGTGCTTCGTTAATGTGTTTCTGAAATCCACTCCTTCACCAGCAGAGCAAAGTTACCTAAATTCTGGTGAGTGGTCACCCAGCCTTTCCTGTGCCTGCAGCTTGTTGCTACTAGCTGCAGAAAAAGAAAACTAAAGACTGAAACTAAACGGGCCCTAACAAAATAGTTAGGACCTCTGTAGGTTATGAATTCTGAAAGGTGTAGGTAAGAGGAGAGGAAGATAAAAATGAGGGAACATTTTTATTTTGCAGTAAGTAAAGGAATTCATTGCTATTTTCTTAATCTCAAGAGTTGATCTATAGGCTCCTAAATCTCTAAATTAGGAGAACAGTTACCTCTAATAAAACTATTTCTGAATCTATGTGGAGAGTTTATGTAATATGCAAAGAAGAAATCAGCAAAACCAGGGACCTGCAAGTTTGTCATACATTCCTTTTGGTTTGTTTATTGAGAAAAACAAACAGAAAAACGTGAATAAATCAGAAGAAAACTTGGTTTTTCCAAACATTTCATGGCAAAAGTCAGGAGACTAATTTATTTGAATTTGCCTTCTTTATGGATGAAATGCCTGGTATTTTATTTCACACCTTCTAAGTTGTGTGGAAATTTAGCAGTATAAACATTTTGAATGACTTTCAGAACTAAACATATGACATCTCTTTAAATCCTACCCTTTTGACTATTATATTTCTCTCTTGTTCCCAGACACTTTTTCAAAAGGAAAGTAAACAACATGTTTTGAAGGAGCATAACTAGAAGCTGGAGAACAATCAAACTGCTGGCTTTTTTTTTCCCCCTCCACACTGCTTAGCAGATGTCGTGGACTGAAACTGGGTCTGCACAATCTTTGCTCAAAGTCACCCAGGTCAAGCACCACGCTTACCTCAGTCCAAAGCAGATGTAACAGCAGTTGTGCTGTAGCTAACTAACTATGATGTAACAAGAGTCATCAGCTTGTCAGCTTTTCTGGGCAGACGAGGTACACAGAATGTGCTTTATTTCAGAGGCATCTATCGAATTCTTGGTAGGCTCCTGCCTACTGGTTTTGAGACCAAACAGCAAAAATGTGTGTCATTTTCTCATCGACAGAAAACTCACCTCCTGAGATAGATCTCAAGAGGGACAGAAGAATCTCATCACATTAATAGAGACAACAATAATAACGCACTACTACATTTAATAGAAATACAATAGTGTAGTAGTAGCGGTGGTAGTAATAGCAACACTGGCAATAAATTTATAACAGTAAGAAAAAGAGCCTTTTGCAGAATCATAGTGGTGTGAATTCTTTTAAAAAGGAAATTTGAATCATTTTTTTACAAGATTGTACAAAATTCCCAAGAGTTGTGCCTAGAAGCCATTGTGTATAACCCTGTGTGGTTTAGGCAGGGATGTGGCTCTCTCCTTCCTGTGCTTTTAGAGGGAAGCATATTAGTGGGTTTTAAAGAAGCGCATTATTCAGTGCTTCCCCTCCTCTCAGCTCTCTGTAGTAATAAGCTGAACCATTTCAACCAGGGGAACTATTTCCTTTCTCCTTGCCAAATTGTGAGGGTGTTATACATGCCGTGTGTATGAGAAATGTAGTTCAAGTCAGAAATCAACATGCTTCCCAGCTCTTTGTGAGGCATTGTTCCCTTTTCAGATACAAGTCCAGCATCCTGAGTGGTTCTCTAACTGCTGGAGAGAATGGGCACAACATTGTTTGCTGCAGAAGTGGACGCTAGATGATGGGAAGAGGAAATTTATTCCATTTTCATTGAAAATACACTGTTTCCATTTTTCCAGAGAAGCTGTTCTGCCACTTCAGTGATGGCCAGCATCTCTAAAAAATAAAATGTTCACAGTGTAATGACAATGTCATTGAGGGGAATACAGTTCAAAATATGCATGGCAATTTCTTCATTGTTACTTCTGCTTAAAAAGGAGAGCGGCTGAAGACACATTACAAAGTTACAGCCTCATCCTTCTCTGCCTTTAGCATTCTATGTTGAACTCAGTGGTTCCCTTTGCCAGACCTAGGACTCCAGAATAAGTGTCTGTGCAGCTTTGTCAGCTTTTCATTCTTCGTTTGATACCGATGTATTTGTGTGTCTGGAGACCTGGTTTACTCTGTGGCATTGCTACAAAATTGTAACACCAGTCAACTCTCTGCTCACGGCCTTTATCAGTTCAGCGACAACCTGGGAATCCTCTCTGTAATACCTCTGATTTCTAAGCAGGAATATTCAGGTGATTGGGAGCACACAGTGTAATAAAAAGTGAACGAATTTTTCACCTGAAGAAACCAGAAAACTAGTAGGAATTTCTCTAGCCCAAAGTTGAATTATTTTTTGAAAAACAAAAAAGTCTTCCATTAACTTGCAGATATAGAAGCAAAGCAGTGCATGTTTATTCATTTTCACTTGTAAATAAAGTATTTGAAGAGAAAGATTGCTCAGTATTGCAATATTTTTAAACTTTATATTTCCTTCCATATTGTTCCTATGTTATACAGTACATGAAGAAACAATATGTTTTATTGGAAAAAATAATACGACATAGCTGGAAAAATACTGGCAAACCTTTTACATTTAGTCCTTCTTTGTGTCCCTGAAACTCCTGAAGAATTTCGAAGGACTGTAGAAATAGGTCATCTCAGTCAGCCATTTCAATGGTTCTTGTTACACTTTGCTTGTACATTCTTAACAGCTGATCAAAATCTTAGAGAAAAACATTTGGAATGGGACTAAAAAACTTGGAAAGCTATTATTCATGTCCTCTTATCACATTTGTCTGTCCTCTGTTTTCTTGGTCTTTAGTATTCTTGTTCTCTATATGGTCCTCCTTATGCACCGATCAGCCCACTCCACCGGATGCACATGCAGAGCAGAAGACAACGTAGCATTTATATCCAAAGAATGAGATTTCGTAACATTTTCTTTTTATCAGAGAAAATACCTCTTCTGTTGAGGAAACATAAGCCTTACCATAATCTACAGCTGAAGAGCTGTAGCTGGCAGGTGTATCCTGCTGTATGGAGGAAAAGCTAATCAGTATTTTGTTTCTCAGTGGAACAGGAAACTTGCAATATGTTTTGCAAATTGCCCGGGGCACAAATGAGTGCTTGAAAATAAGGCAAGAGACCTAAACCTGTTGCCTTGCAAACATCGAATTATGCTTAAAGCAAAGTAGCCTGTCCCTGTTTAAGGTGAGAGGTTGCTTGCAAAGGGAGCAAGTGCAAGAGTTTGAAATCCCACAGCCATTCTCTTTCTAGTAATATAGAAAAACAGGTGCAATTACTAATGATTTAAGCATTATATCTGCACGAAATGCCAGGGATGGACAAGATAAGTAGATGGAAGAGGTGGAGTGGCTGTGAAAGCATCATGCACAACTTCTCATGCACAGGCATAGCTGCTTCTGCAGCTACTGGCACTCCCCATTGTCAGGAAAAAAGAATTCTTAGTTCTAACCAAAGAGGTATTTAAGGGGTTCAGGTCACCATCTGCTGTGACATCAGGCTCATAGTATCTGCGGGCCCCTTTTACAGTTTCTTGAAGCTAAGCTTCTTTTACTGTGGACTGCAGTGATGTTGGGCTGGTGATTCTCCAGTAAAACTCATGGGACCACGTATCCTTCTGTTTACAAAGTGTTACATTTCACCCAAAATATGTAGTTTGAATACGCTGACTTCTGATGAAGTAGCACCTATCAGTGATTGATGCAAATCAAAACAAATTATTTTCTCCGTGTAGCTGGTTACTATGCCCCAGAATTTTCCATCTCATAGGTTTCAGGAATAAAAGGATGATTACTATTTTTATCTCTAGTAAAAGTGTAATCCTGAGGATTTCCTGGTGGTATACGCAACACTCTTATATAAAGCGTTGTGCCAAAACCAGACATTAAAAGTGGGTCTTTAAGTAGCTGAGAACTACATGAGAAAACATAAAATAAAGGAAAGGTGTGAGATGCAATATCACTGTTATCCCTGACATTTAGACGTAAGGTCTGGTGTATTTCTTAATGCTTCGACTGCTGAAGTTGTAACTGAAATAGCAAATATCCCTATATTTAGTAAAAAGTGTACACTCAGGTTTAATTTTAAAAAAATTGTTTCTGAACTCTGCCCTTGAGGATGAAAAGTGCAATTCAGAGACACCTTGCAATTTCAAAAGCAGAAGACAAATAGATAGTTATAGACTATAGTAATTTTAAATGCTTGGAGCATTGTTAAATTGTTGAATTAAAATTAGTTTTGTTACCCTACTCTGTGAATAAGGTTGATAAAATGGGATTTTGGTTGGTATCCTAACTTCCCCACATACCACCCTATGTGATCTTCAGCGTCTCATATCATTTCCCTGCTTCTCAAGGATCTATAAAATTGGATTATGCTTCCTTACGTCACAGAAGAATTGTAGGATCAAATTGTACACACAGACACACTCTCTCTATATTTGATAGACAGGTATTGCAGTGTAAGTGGGTGAAGAATTCATATAGACCGTGATGGTTTTTATATGTGAAGTTTAGAAGTATGGTCACATATTCTCTCACATGAGTCTAAAGAGTTTTGTCAGCTTCTCTTTATGAACTTTCTCTCCTTTGTTGCCTGCTAAGCTGTGATTTCATTACATTTTTGCTAGGAAAATTGTTATACAATCCAAGCCAAATATCCAAGGCTAAGAAAAGGCTTATTTTTCATGTTGTGTATGAAGAATCATGTAACTTTGATTTGTCCCACACCATTGGCTTTTGTGGTGTCTTATATTTGATAATCATGTTAGAAATATTTTCTTCAGTAGTTGTCCTTTAGATTTGTATTTATGGTAATATAGAAAGCACCTAATATAGACACTTCTGACATACTTTAGGAATAAAGTTGATTACAAGCTGTTCTGTATTTGCATGAAAGAATTCCGATGTCTTCATAATTGTCCGGAAGAGCATTAACTTTTGGGATTTCACAGTAAGAGAATACTAAGAGTCTAATCACTGTTACATGGTTGTTTCCTCCTGCGTATGCTTTAAACATAGTTGAACAGCCATAATTGTTCAGTCATAATTGAAATTTTAATTATAAAATGTTAATTTGTAAAGATTGAAAATTATGTGGAAATTCTAGTTAAAGCTCAATTTTATGAGTCCTGCTTCATTTCCACTATAGTGTCTTATTGGAGTTTCCAATAAATTCATCATGCTCTGCCTCCTTGTAGCTTCCCTTCAATTCCACTTCATTATCCTTCATACTGATAATACATTCCTAAATAATTATTTCCCACTCTCACTTATTGCAATGTACAGCTGTCTTGGAGAGAGTTCTGTATGTTTATTCCTCTTAGCCTTTCCTTGAGCATATGGCCACACATTGCTGGCCAGCCCCAGGACTTAGAGGTTCAACTTTGGAAAAAATCATGTCAAGTTGACTGTAGCCAGGGTTTCTTCCCCAGCTGTTGATCCCTCTTCCTCCTAACAGGCCTTACCATCCTCTGAAAGAGAAATGCTGAATATATATATGTATATATACAACTTCCAGCAACTTTTGGATGTCAGGCTGCCACCTTCCCCTCTTCTTCCTTGTCTTCTTGAAGGGCAGATCAGCTGCCTTTCTAACTTTGTTTCCCCAGGGCCAGCTATCAAGCTCTACCTCTACTAGAATTTTTGAGGAGAGGGGCAAAAGCAAAATTAAGGGGAGTTGAACAAAACTCTGAATGCAGAGACAGAGCAGACACTGGCTTTGTTTCTCAGTAGTGCATTTCCTAGCACTGTCGATCAAATCAGTGAGCTGTGTATTTAATATGAAATGAACTCCATTTTTGAGAACTGTTTTTTGGAGCTGAATAAATTCTATATCATGACTGTGAAATAAATGTCTTCTCTTGTCAGTATTGGCTCAGTTTGAACGTTATTAAAGATATATAAGTGAAAAACTCCAGGATTAATTTTCATTGTTTAAGAGCTGCTTAGTAGTCTTATTTCCTCGGTAGATTTAATCCATATTTAAAGCCCAAACTTGTTAATATTGATGTACAATATTTGACAGAATAAGATGACTGTATTTTAAAAATCTGCCTAAGAGAATAATGTTGAAATTCAGAAAATTTTATGCTAGTAAATACTTTATTTTATTAAAGCTGTTGAGCTGATCTTTTACATTAAATTCTACGAAACATGTTTCTCCCTGGGAGATGACCATTTAATTAGAAAAAATTGGCTGTCATCTATAAAAAGTGTTTTGTGGAATGTTATTGTTTTTCCTTTTGTTTCTAAAGAAAGCCGGAAGGCAGATTTAAATGCTGCTGTATTATTGCAATGTTTTTTTGGTTCTCAAGTAGTTGTGTCCTTAGCAGAAAAAAAAATAATCAAGGTCTGTTATTTTACATTTTCTGATGTTTAGAAAGTGCTCCATGGAAAGTGAAAATTTAATTAAAATTGCAAATAAATCTAATCACATTTAATACCTGAACTAAATAGTTGCATTGTGTTATTATTTTAATGCTTCTTTTCCAGTTATCCTGTACCAGATGTAGATGAGCACTTATGAAACAGTCTGTAGATCTGATGTGAATTTGCTTAGCAGCTTGTAAAATCCTAGTTTTTATGTTTTTAAACAGATTCATATACTTGATGTGAAATATCCCTACTTTAAATATTATTATCTGTTCATGTAAATGTGATTTTTGTTCTCATGAAATACTGCATGTGATTTCAAAGTTCTGATGTTTTTTATTATTTATATTATCATTTGAAAGTCAAGGCTCTGTATTACTGTGTTCCAGGATATAATTAAATTTTAGTTCAGCCTGGTGGTCACAGAAAGAGTGTGAAAATAAATCTTACTGCAACATTTGAATTAATATGGAATAATATGTGAGAATTTGTGTACAAGTCAGTGTTTTCTGATATTGTTGCTCTAATTTTTTTTTAATGCTTCTGAAACTACAATTCAAACACCATTCCTTTAACATTTTGTGTTAACTTTAGTCAGGAATGTATACACAGTGTATAGATATGCGTGCATAAATATGTAAATTCAAACCAAGGCATTTTCTTCCCATTTAAGACAATTTTGCTTATGTATAACTTTATGGGACTTCAACGGAGTCCACAGTATTTATATATGTCCAAATCGTAGCCATGCACGGGCTACTAAGGGTAACATAGTTATATATTTCCTGGTTGAAGGTAAATTCAGAATGATAATGTTGTGTTAGGCTAAAATTTTGTGCTTAATTTCCTTTGAAAACTAATAGTACAAATGTATTTGTCAATGAATTTTCAATCTCTTTTGAACCTGATAAATTCCATGCCTGCTTCTCTCCCTTTGCTGTCGCTGTAAAAAGGAGTGAAAAATTGTTCTCGTTCGCGCTTTGTATTCTTTTCCATTCTCTTTGCACAGGTGTAAATGACTACATGGGTACAAAGACAGTGATGAAGCAGGAACTGAGCTTAAAGTTGGAACAGAATTTTTCTGGCACCTACAATGCAGTTGGCCTAGATTGCCATATGTTTCTCAAAGCAAGATTTTGGCAATTGTAGTTGGACTTCCATATATTCTCCTGTCCTGCAGAAGTTATGGAATTTATTGCTCTGTTTGGTAAATGAACTGGCCCTTTAAGTGTATATATAAACTGTTATCTGGATGAAATTCAGAGGTCACATCTGAATACTTGTCCTAAGTCTGTCAAAAGAAAACCTGCCACATGTTTTTCCCTGCATAATCAAGTGGGTTTTCCAGAAGGCTGTGCAGTGTTATTTAAAAGCTTTTGGAGTTCATGATCCTTTGTGTGTTTGTGTGTGTGTATGTGAATGTGTAACTGAACAAAAGCACTAAATTGACATAAAATTCTTTTCTACCTTTCTTGAATTAGGAGCACGTAAGGCAAAGAAAACACCTTTGACCCATGGAACAGCTCATCCTAACGTGTGTTAATTGAACGCTTTTACATAGTTTCCCTTCAAATGTTTAAAAATTAAGCCACTGGTACCAAAATCAAATATTGAGAAATGTTTTGGTAGGAAGGCTCAGCTGCTTTCTCATGAGTTTATTTCTCTTTATTACCATCTCCCATTTGATCATAAAATGTCCTTTCCTCCTTCCCTTCCTTTCTTCCTCCCCATAATTTTTGAAGGGTCTTCTCCAGTTACTTCAGAACGGATTACCTTTATTTTTTCCAGCTGAGATTAGAATGCTGGAGGCTTTATCTGACAGTAAAGTGCATTGGGGCATGGAAATGCTGTCTTGGCCGGTGAGGGAGAAAAGACCCAGAGGTGGGACAGTATGGTCTGTTCTGTGGAAAAGGTCTTTTGCATAGCTACCAACTGGAGGCTGAGCATATGAGTCCCTGAACTCAAATCCACCTCTATTTGCTGAGCCATGTTATTCTAAAATAATTGCAATGCTGATTGTGTTGATTGCCTGTATTGGGGCTGCTCCAGTTTGTCTTTCCTGGCTTTGATCCAGGATTATCCCTCGGCTTCAGTGGCCTCTCAGGCTTAATTTTTTAATTAAAATAGACAGTCCCAAAGGCCTTCTGAAATTGCTGTTGGACCCTAAAGATCATCTGCATACCACACAGTGCCGGTGGGGCCCAGGGGTGCTCCTTTGTGGGCAGTCCATATGCCAGGCATGGATTGGTAGCAGGCTTGGCAGTGAAGCAGGGCTGCCGTCCCTGGAGCCCGGCGCATCTGTGGGGCTGGGGATTGACATGGATCTGCTGTGCTCACTGCCGTGCTCTCCAACAGGGTGCTGCCAGCTCCTCACCCCCAGCCACATCGCTAACACAGCTAACCAGCTCCCTGCAGTGCACGGCAGAGGCCCTCATGAAATCCGGTTTTATAGTTCTCTTGCTAAATAGGGACTTGGCTTTAGAAGGTTAGCATTTAAAGAAACCCCAGTATGGCTTGTGTTGAGTTTGTAATGGCTTAGCAGGAGCTTTGAATAGCTCCACTTAATATCTGTTGTACCTAAGGTTTCACCTAATTGAGATAACTGGTAGATCTGTAGCAGGCCCAACTAAGTGGTCGTAAAGTGTCATGAAGATAATAAGAGAGATAATACTGTTATGAATAAAAATATCAGGGTAGAAATGCCTCAGTGCATGTAATCTATTATGCTTCTTATGTTTTCTTTTAATCTTTACTTGGATACACCCTGTATTAAAAGGCTACAGAGCAGAATTTCATCACCTAGTGAAAGCATCAATTTTCACTGTCCAGCTGTATGTGTAATTTAATAAATGCCTTGATCAAGAAGCTGTCCTAGCCATCCACTATTACTGTGCAATATCTTCTCCTTGTTAGATGTTGCAATAGAATCACCATCTAAATGAAGGATAACGTAATTAAGTGGAGTGTTGGGTAGCATCAGAGGCAGAAGTTTTATTTTCTGGAGTGAGAGCTACTCTACCAGAGCTGTACATTTTAGTAATCATAACAGCAACCAAAAGGTTATAACTTTATTCCAGGCTGTTAAGTAATTAAAGAACCTATTAGAAAGAGTTTCTTAACACTAAGGAAATGTGTGCGTTAGTAAACAGCTGTTCAATGTCCTTTTTCTTGTCTTTGAACTTGTAGGGAAGAGGATCTTTTGCATTAAAAAAAACCCCTAAAAGAAGATCTCCCAAATTCCACTTGAGCAAATAGACTAAAATGTTTAGTCTGCTTAGACTAAACTGTCTCTAAATAGCACTAGATATCAGGGTTTCTACCCTAACATATTGCAGGTACATATAAAACCCTAATAACCAAAAAGAAAGAAACAGCAGTGCTTTAATTAGAGCACAAATGCACCATTTATTCACTGAGAGACCTTGACCCACTACTGTGCCTTCCTATAATAAGCTTCTTACCTTGGTCCTCTTGAGGGCTCCTGGAGTGTTCAACAACCTCACTTATGCCGGTGGTCTCTTAAGAGCCATGCTGCCACTGTGACTTGAATGTGAATCAAAGCAGAGATCTTTCCCAAGAAAGGCTTTATATATTCATTAAAACGTCAAGATTTTAATTAGGGTGAATCCCTATTAACTCAATCTGTTGGAAAAAAACAGTTATTCTACTGGTGGCATATACAATGCCTAGCTGCCTCTACTTATGTTCCTTGAAAAGATGGAGTTGCTTTTCGATACTATAGTGCCAGTAGTTAGCTGGTCATATTCTAACTTTGAATAACTAATGATCTAACATTAACAATGTAATAAAAAGAATTGCTGATAGAATACATTGAACTATCAGATCTGTAAGGTAAAAGATAGAAAATAGTACTGAATAAACAGGTGTGGCATGGGAAATATAGGGGTGAAATGATAAAGGAGTTTGAAAACTGAACTAAAACCAAAAAATACTGTGGAACTCTGCAGGGAAAGGGGAGGGGTGCAGAAGGATGTACATGGAGTTTTAATCTCTTCTTTGTATTATTTCACTATTTAACTATTATGTTTAAGATTACCTAATGTATATGCTATATATTGTAGTATAACATAACTAAGTATAACTGAACTAAGGGCCTTGCATCTCAAACTAATTGCCAGACTTCTTGGTGTCCTCTCTTTGCCCACTGTGTTCTTAAACCAACGTAATAACCCAGCTTCAAAAAGAAGAGTAAGGGGTATTCCTGAGTCCAGTCTCAGTTTGCAACAGTGGTTAGTCTAGCAATTGGGATGCTGCTGTGGCAAATGGGTGCTGTGCCTTCCATATTCCTGAGATTTAGGAGCACACTGAACTGATTTCCAATTTCGCAGACAAATGACTCAACAACTAGATTACAGTATTAAAAACAAAGCCTCCCCCAGTCCTGACATTCATCTCTCCCTAATTGTGAGTAGGACGGTGGACCTTAGCAAACAAAGGTGTAAGATGTTAAAGTTTAAAGCATGTGGTACAAAAATTCAGAGGAAAATTAAAATTCACTGTGTTTTTTTTTCTTTTTGTCTTTTAACAGTGAGCACAATCAGCCCATAGAATAACTAAATAAGAATTGTAGTGGATTTTCCATTACTAGAAACTTGAAAATCGACATTGGATGTTTTACTAAAAAACATGCTTGAGGTTTATCACAGCTATTGAAATTTGAAACAATAATTAATTCAGGGAAGTCCCATGACCTGTCAGACTAGATGATCACAATGGTCATTTCTGGCTTTAAATTCTATGGAGTTCCTGGCTTCTGTGCTGTGAATGCCAATGAGACTGCCAATTAGTGTCTTTTTTTTTTTTTTTTTTTTTTT
>VZRE01010864.1:36191-63693 GCA_013396775.1 Cephalopterus ornatus
GATGTGGACACGTGTTCTCTGGGAGCTAGCTGAGACTACTAAATTAATTTTAAGGTCATTAAAATGCTTCATTCCCTGAATAATGATTGCCACAAAACACAATCAGAATGTAAAAGAGAAAACATCTTATTCCTGGGAAAAAAAAAGTAAGCATAAGGTGATAGTGTAAATATAATACAGCTTTTTTACCATCTCATTCTTTCCCATCATTGAATGCCATATATAACATGTCTAATCATTCATTTCATTGTTATTTTTATTCCTTAGAATAGAAAGAACATTACTAAGACAGTGCTTGACGGGGAAGGTTTTAATGCCAAAGGCGAGGATGAAATATCTAAGTAGTGGTTGATCCCTGATCTCATGGGAGAGAGGATGCCTATTCAAAAGGCAGAGACAAATATGAATAGTTAATCACCTTTAGTCTGGCTATTTTCTCCTTTTCAGGTGCATGGTTTTGCTTTCACGAAAATCAGTGGACCTATAATTTCTTTATATATTATTGGCAAGTTTGTCATTTAAAGAAAAAGGCAAGAAATATTGCTAAATGTTTGGCATTAAAGAAGGCAAAAAGTGGAAATGGGTTCCAAGTAACTGGAGGCCTTACACATTAATTAACATACATGTTTAGAAACGTGACATCAGTGACTGTATTATATGTCTCTGGTGGGTTGGGTCTCATGGCTCTGTTGCAAGCACTGAGGCATCATACTTCGGGTGGAGCACAGGGCTATGAGTTTTATTGAAATGTTTGTTTCAACTAGTTATACCAGAGTGCTGGCGTGCTTGATACCAGTGGGGGTTCATAGCAGCACTTCAACCGCAGTGGAGTGGAGTTCCATATAAAATGCCCTGAAATGCTAAGGTGAAAGGTCCAATGCTGTGCAAAACTGAAATAGATGTTATTTCAAAATAATATTGAAATAATATTGAAATAAATACTATTCTTTTAGCAGTAAGATACGGGCATCTCGGGCCCCCAACACAAGATGGACGTGGATCTGCTATATTAAGTACAGAGGAGGGCCATGAAAATGTTCAGAGGGCTGGAGCACCTCTCCTATGAAGACAGGTGGAGAGAGCTGGGATTGTTTAACCTGGAGAACAGAAGGCTCTGGGGAGACCTTAGAGCACTTTCCAGTATCTGAAGAGGGCCTACGAGAGAGATGGAGGGACTTTTCACAAGAGCATTGTAGTGACGGGACAGGGGAAAATGTCATTAAACTGAAAGAGGGTATGTTTGGATTCGTTATTAGGAAGAAATTTTTTACTGTGAGGGTGGTGAGATGCTGGAATAAGTTGCCCAGAGAGGCTGTGGATGCTCCATGCCTGGAAGTGTTCAAGGCCAGGTTGGACAGTGCTTTGAGCAACATGGTCTGGTGGAAGGTGTCCCCGCCTATGGCAGGGGGATTGGAACTAGATGGTCTTTGAGGTCCCTTCAACCCAGACCATTCAATGATCTGTGGATTAGATCCTACAATCTAAGTATTATTGCAAAATCTACTTTCACAATTCTTCTTTTGACTACTAATTTTACTCTGTCTCTCTGTGTTTGATATACTGTAAACTGCACAGTAGGAAAACCTTATTAAATGAGAATACCAGATTTTCTGTATTTGTTGGCAGTCTATACTCTGATATGGTACTTCTAAAGGTTAGTTTTTCTGTTTATTTGTAAGTGGATGCTATCTTTGGGCCTCAATTTCTGCAATGCAATCTCTTCTCTTTAATGAAGTCTAATATTGAGTGACCAGAGAAATAAAGAGCACTTGTGATTGTCTTGAGCTTGGCAAACTCCAGCTTGCAATATACTTGCTCCTCGAAGGCTGTTGACATTCATTGTACTAAAATTGAATTTGCAATTACTGGCTAAGAAAAGTATCCCCGGTATTTTTAAAATTATACTCCCTCAGCATAATAGGGCCATTCACTTTTGTTTCATGCTGGACTGGTTTCTGAGGGACCTTCAAGAAATGAGACAGCTATTTCCCTGTTACCAACCATCCGAATGAGGAGTAAGAAAGGGGTAAAGTCCATGCTTTCAGACAAAGAGGTTTCTAAATATACCATCAGCAGCTTTTCTCTGTGCTAGATTCTAAAAATGCAGAGAAGGAGAAGGTCAGCAGTCTGGACAGTGTTGGGATGCTGCTTGAAAAAAGCTTGGCTGCCTCAGTTTGCAGAATCTCTTCTGTGTAGTAACTGTGTGGCACCGATCTCACTTCAGAAATCCTGACATGAAATCCTACTGCATGCCTTAAGAGGGCTACCTTAATCCAAGCTTCTCAGTGTTTTTATCCCGGGGCTACCTGTGTTGTCTAGGGAAAATGGGATGATCTGGTGCAGTATTCATGCAATATCTCTCATTTTCATTTGAGTTGAAAAAAGCTATTTAAAAGGTGCATTACATTCAATATTAATTGTTTTATTTACCTGCTAACATGTTTGGGAATGGTACTGAGGAATTTTTCTTTATTTACAGATTTTTGAAGATCACTTTCTGCTGCATTATAAACCACCAATTGTCTCCATGTTACTTTATTATTAATCACACTTAGAAAACAACAACTGAAGTAGCTGAGTGGTACAGGTTACCAAAGATGCAACACAGCAAAGCTTGATGGACAACATGAAGCAAAAATTAGTAATAGAATAGATCATAATAAAATAGATGAAAAAAACCCAAACCCCACTTTTAGTGAAATAATTACTTTTCTATGAATAAAAATAAATTGGCACGAATGTTGTCTAGCAAATGAACACTTAGTATTGAACATGGGTTGACATCCTTCACATACCTGAGAGGTAAAAAGTGTTCATCAATCTGCCTTACTCATGTACATGCACACTTGGACTGTCCAGAGTTGCAGGGATGTGTGTGTGTGTGTAAGTAGACAAATTAAAAAAATTAAAATACTAATTTTTCAGTATGGTCAGAGACTCATTTGGGTACAAATCCTGTGAAAAGCTTGGTATCACCTCAAAAAATTATGAAAGTGCTTTTTTTTTTTTATGTGTTCTTTGGGAAGAAGTGGTGTGACCAAAGAACATTTATGAGATGGTTTTACTGATGTTTTTTTTGGAGTGGTACATGTGGTCTGTTTCAAAGGATGGAAAACTGGTTATATTGCCTATATGGATCCTCTATTTTCATTTTGGTTGCTTGTAGCTCCTTTTTCTTTAGAGAACTGATCTATATTCTGAATGCTATTTATGTAATAATTTCAATCTCTTGGGATAAGATGTGATGATCTTGTTTAAAATCCACATTTGTCAATTAACTCATTGTCCCGATGCTTGGTACTTTTGTCTGAAGAGTGTCCTGTACTAAAAGACTCCTATCTGACTTGCCTAGGTTAGACAATTCTAGTGAAAATAAATCAGAATATTTGTCTGATTGCTACAGATGAAGGAACACATATTACAAAATGTAATTGTTCTTTGGCAGTACTTGGTAAATAAGTTTAAAATACAGAAATGAAAAACTATTGTTACCCACAAATAGAAGTGTAAACAGAGACAATCCTTTATTCTGTACAAACCCATGGACCCCATCACATACATAATGGGTTGCAAAGAAAGTGTGCTTCCACAAAACTTCACTCTCTTCTAATACAAAGAAATATCACAACCCCATCTAAAGAAAATTCAAAATTAACCTACAGCCAGCTGCTATTTTTCTAACCAATTCAGTTTTCATTTTGGTAAATTGTAAGTGCAATGCCTGTGGCTCTGAGGTCCTGTTTAATCAGTCCTGAGACATCCTGGTGTTCTTGAGCAGCCAGTTATTTAGGAATTGGAGGGAATTTAGGCATTTTATGAACACAGTTGCTGATGTTCCTAAAGAAGGTTTTTCAACCCCTAAAAGGCCTAGAATATTGACTCCACTTGTTCTGCTGCAGCATCAAAGCTGGCAATTTAAATTTTATGTATGCAAACAAAACGTGCAAAGTTCAAAGTTTCCCCATGTAGTAAAAGACCAACTCAAATAGAAATTCCAGTAAGAACTAAGGGAGACAAGTAATTTCCTGTTTGTTGCTGGTCTGCACAACACCACACATCTGAAAACACTTGGACTACTCATGGGATTATCTTTCCACCCAGAAGGAAAAAAAGTTGATCTCAGCAGAGAAGACAATACATTTTTGATTAGAGGATACCTGTCAGGTGGTGGTAGGCTAATGTGATAGCACCCACCTGAAGGGCAGTAATTTTAATCTGGGATGCATCAGGAAGATGACCTAATGACAATTTACCATTTATAACAGTATTTACAGTCCCCAAGTAGATATAAGTATTTAAAGCCAGCATATAAATACATCCAGGAAAAACACTTTCCCACACATACCAATAAACAAACAGCAGAAGTTCTCAATTCTACAAGCAGTGTTGGCTCCCCAGGTACCCACTTATTCTACTGGTATCTTGAAAGAAAATTACAGCAACGTGATTAGTGAATTCATTAGATTCAGATGAGAGAACTATTCTGCTTACTGCATTTGCAATGTTCTACTTTATCACTGGGTTGTGGTGCTCTGAGAAGCCTCCAATCATCCTAATGCCACCTCTCAGCTTTGCAACATAACCTGATAAAAGGTAATTTGGGTGTTTCTTTTATGTCTGTATCTTCTCAGTGGAGCTGGCAGCAAGTATGAGTACATGCTGCTGATGTGATTTAATTCAGCTAAGAGGATCCTCAAGTCCACCATCTCTCCTTACTCAGGAAACTCCACCTTACTCCCCCTTGTTGCCCCTGACCCCTCCCAGCATCTTTCACAAGTTGTCTTGTCATTCCCACTTTCTCACAGTCTCCAACTGTCCAGAAACTGAAGGGGACTTTGATGTAGCAAAAATGGGTGAAAAACTTATTTATAAAACCTCCTCGTGCTTACAGTCTGTTGGCACAGTGCAGTTTCAGTTTTTTGAGTTGCCTGCCTTACTGTCGGGACAAGTTAAAGAATTTTGTGGTTGTGTCCTCCTTCCTGTGAGGCGTACAGGTTAAAAAAAACATAACTGCCTGTAGATGACTCGAGTGGGTCTCTTCTTTCTTTAAATGGAATTTTTTGTTTCCCCGTCATTTATCAAAGATACAGAGACAGATAAAATAACTAGGATACATTTTAGATCTTGCATAAGTTCTGTATACCAATTATTTTGTCCTCTGAGACCTCTTCTGTGAAAGGAACAATTGATTTCTGCTATAACATGGTCAGGCAAACCAGTAGCAGTGTGCTAACAGATCCTTCCCATGGCTATCCCACAGCAGCTCTTCACAAATGAATAACCAGATCACTAGCTCCTGTTGCTAGTGGTGATAGTGGGATAACTAAAATTCAGAGTGAGATTTTTCTACTAGAGGAAGAGAGGGCAGTAATAAAGTAAAGCCAGTTACAAAATGAAGAGTTATGGAAGCTCATTTCCATCTTTTACCAGTCAGCTTGGAGATACTTCATAAAAGCTGTTTATTACCACATTAGAAGAGGAAAAGATTTTGTTCTTTCCTTTACAGAACTTTAAAATGGTGTCAATAAGCACAGTCCTTTGTGCTGGGTAATGTGCCAAATTTGAGGCCTCCAAGGCTTCTCACATAAAGGGATGAAGAGATCCAGCATTGCAGTTCCCCTTGGATGGGCAGGGATCTTCACATGATGAGCATGACTGCAAACCAAGAAAGCTGGCTGTCATGTGTCACCTAGCAGCTGAGATGAACTAGGAGTGTGGAAATCCCTGACTTCATTTGGGTCAGCAGAGCATGCAGCAGGAGGAGAGTATTTTGCAGTGTATTCTTTGAAAGAAGAGGTTTCTTCTCTATCAGACTGAACTAGGAACTATTTAATAAAATACAAATATGGAATAATTCAATCAGTGTGCTAGTGGTCCCACCCATGTGCAGTGGTGAAATGATCTTTATATTTCGTGTCATACACAAAATTACTGGTCTAAGTTTAGCTTCTAATGCACCATGCCTACCTGTGCAGATGAGCCAGTGTGTTCAAAAGAGGACCATAGTTGTAAAAGGAGTGCATCCTGCTGGTCACGATCCAGATTCAGTATATCATTTATCATCAGAGATACCATTTGGTAGCCAGCTCAGCACTTAAAAATCTGAAGAGAGGAGCTGGTTTGTAAGGTAAGATAGTTTTTACTGCTGTTGTTAAACAGATTTGGATTGTGGAATAACTGGATAGCTTTCAAGAATGTAGATGAGTTTTTTTCATAGAGAGGTTTTTTTATATTTTCTAACATGGTTTTTTAATAAAGATTTCTCTTATGTCTACAGAAGTCAATGGTGATTTTGCTTCAAGTGGGTTTAGACCCTTTGTATTTGCAAACCTCAGAAGCACTTTTAGTGCACAACAGACAGGCAGACAACTCAGTATTTGTCCATAGTATGAAGAGAGTACTGAAGTCAAAACATTATTGTCAGCATATAATGAGGGCTCTGTAGTGCTACCACACTTAAATCTTTTTGCTGAACAGCAGCGAACTCAACAGTCTGCAGTGTTTTAGAAAATGAGATCAATTTGTAAAATTTGCTTTGAAAGTACTTATCAAAATTTCAAAGCACATTTATTGCTTTGACTTCAACAGAGCTTATTTACTGCCTCAGCTAGGGAAGGAGAGCACCTATTTCTCTGTAAAATGGTTATTATTGTTTCTGAGAAGGACTGTAACCCCAATGCAGTGCCCAGCTTTTCACTTTTTGCTGTATCAAGCTTTGGCCTGATCATGTGACCCTTTTTCATGTGGGTAATTCATTTTAGAATAAAAATTGCCTTTAAGTTGAAGCAGATGAGAAGAGAGCTAATATAGGAGTGCCATTTGGATGAGGCAGACTCCCTGACACCAGAGGGTTACAAATCACTCCATCAGTAAGAGAGAGGTCCGGTATCAGGATGGTTGTGTGCGGAAAGTCTGTAGTAGTCAGCTTGAGGGGGGCAAGTAGATGCTGAGGAAGTCATACACTAATGGCTGAAATCCCTTCTTTAGAAGACTGCTCCACTATTTTGCCAGGGAAGCAGTAGATACTTGCGTGCAATGAGGACCAGCCTGTGTTTGCAGGCTGACTGGTTTGTAGGTGCTAGACTTGCTGTATACTTAGTTTCTGAAGTGGGGGAAAATTGAGATAAAATGGAAAGGGATTGTCAATGGGCTGGTGGCCTGCATGGCGAGAAGAGAAAATGTCCTCAAATTGCTGGGATGGGAAGGGATGCCAAGATGCTAATGGTTTACCACTAAAGGTTGACTTCCCAAAGGGTGAGTGTCCAGTAGTTTTAATCTCATTCTCTATCTTTTAAGGGAAAAGGTTCTTAACACACATGTTTTGAATGAACAGATTGTGATTTGCCTGTTCTTTGTGCAAATGATGGATGTTTTTATCTGAAAAATAATATTTTACTATTTCTTTTTTTTATTATTTATTTCTCATGTATCTAATATGTTGAAGCACTGTATCAAAAACAGATTTTTACAAGTTAATTTTTCCTAGGAAAATATTTCAATATATTTTCTTATGTATTCTTTTCCAAATATTCCAGTCTATTTTTGAACCATATATGACGTAAAGGATGGAAAATGGATGTCTCTAGGAAAACGTCATGAAATATTTTTCTTTATGTCACTGTAGTTCTGTATGCCAATTGTGTTGCATCTTTTATTGTCATGGGAATACCTGAATGAAAACACTTTGCTTCTTAAGAGTTGATCAGCATCTGTGACTAATTCCCTGTTGATTACAGCATCAAATGTAGTTATAGTAAAATGACTATTGTCACAAGAAGTATGACTTCATCTGGCTAATCATCATCGGAAGAGACACATGAATTTTGAGAAGCAAAGATGTCGCTTTTTGTATCAATGTCAAAATGAAATAAAGATAAAGTATAGGCCATTTGGCAGAACTCCTTTGAAACTGAATGCTTTTCAAGGCTTCCTGGAAGCATTCAGCTACTCTAGAACAGGTGTGTTCATTTCATGAAAACTTTAGTGAATTTTAGTCAGATTTTAACAAAGCTGATGACTGCCAGGTCTTAAGAGCTTCCCAGAAGTGGATTTTTTCCCTTAAGTCATGACTTGATTTCCCAAGGATTTCTTAATCAATGTTTCACTTCCAATTTTTTGAATAATTTCTTTGCAGCTGCTGTCGGGAACCTTGAATAAACAAATCTGTAATGCATAAATGTTCTGTTAATTTTAAATTTTGTATCATGTAATTAGATGGAAAGTTAATAAGCAGACAAGATTAAGAATTAGCTGATTGTATTTCCACAGTGAGCAGAAATAGATAGGAAAAACATGTTACTTCTGAGGTCTCCACTCCGCCCAATCTGTCTCTGCTCTGTGCTGTACATGCTGATGCTTTGCTTTCCATTGTTAAAATTCTTTATGATTTTCTCTCCTTTCACCTCTGCACTGCTTTTTCCATTGGTATCATCAAATTTCTTCTCTCTGAGATATTTTGTGTGTGCTGATCAATGCTGCCTTCTTTTGCCAATATGCAAAGTAGAGCCACCACATCAATGCCTTCCCCTCCTTCCCTCAATTTCTTCAGATGCTGCCTTCCACAGCACTGTCTTCTTGCCTTGTCATGGCACTGGCTTTCTGCCTCTCTTTCACCCTCAATGCCAGTGGTTTAGGAATGGGAACTGCCTCTGAAACCATCCATCTGTCTTCAAACTCTACCAGCCCTCCACTGCTTCATGCCATCCACAACCACCTCTCTTATCTCATCTAGTTGCTTTATTTACCCCCCTCCTAGAGTGACTGTAAAGCTTTGACATGGTTCTTACAAATAATGTGAGCACAGAGAGGAAGGGAGGGTACAACTCCCCAGCTCCAGAATGCCAAGTCCATGTTGGTGTGCACACTCTCCTTGGGGGAGGAATGCTCCTTGCTGCTTGTTGGCGGCACCTTTCTTCTCCACTGACTTGTAGCTTTGCACAACTTGTATTTGTGGCTCCAACTTATTCAACTCACAAAGCATTCTGTAGCGTAGAAAATGCAATTATAATTATAATATTAAATGAAGGATGTGATGACCAGGATGATCTGGACTGGTGGTGTATGTATTTGGTATTTAAATATTTATCTTGTTGTGATCAGGAAGTCAGTTTAAATTCAGCCTTCTAAATAACAGTGATTTGAGTGTGGGTTATTTTAGGCAAATCATCTACTTAGTATCCTTTAAAAAAAGGCATTGTTTTGGTCCAAGAAAGAATAAAAAACGAACTGTTTCAGTTCAAGAAGGAATAGAAAAAGGATAACAGCTTTAAACTGAAAGAGGTAGGTTTAGATTACATGTTAGGAAGAAATTCTTTACTAAGAAGGTGGTGAGACACTAGTACAGGTTGACCAAAGAGATTGTGGATGCTCCATACCTAGAGGTGTTCAAGGCCAGGTTGGATGGGGCTTAGAGTAATCTGGTCTAGTCAAAGGTGTCCATGCCTCTGGCAGGAAGGTTAAAACTAGATAATCTGTAAGGTCCCTTCCAACCCATACCATTCTATGAATTCAAAATAATCCTAATTGCATTTGTATTAACCTGAGCTCTAGAAAGCTGCCTTAACAGAGAAGATGAAATTGTTGTTGCTTCCTCCTTGACCAAGTTGAGCTATGATGCTACCGTACTCAAGTCTCTTTCCATCTTCAGCAGACTAATATCAGTATTTTGTGTTTAGTCATGGTCTAGTGTGACAAAAAGTGCTTCTAAAATGGTATCTTCTGGGTATCTTATACCAATAAATGATTTGGAAATGCCCACGTACTGCTATGATACATCCAACTGACCTCACTTTCTTCTGTATGTCACCATGTAAATTGCTGAATGCATCTGTTGACCAGTAAAGGCATGTGTTATTCTGCAGGCAGAGCTGACACAAATATGGAGCAGGAGTCAAGCAAGCACAGGAGATTTCTTCATCCAATCTCTTTAAATATATGGGAATCATAGTAAATTCTGTGAATGGATCTATGGCGCTATGGCAAGGCTAAAATCCGCATCAGGCATCAATGTAATTTTTACTGGCAGGAGAAGAACTTGATCACTAAGTGACATGCCAGCCATATGACAGCACTTAAACAGTTCCTGTCAATCAGATGCTGTGTGTCAGTACCCTTATTTATCCTTTCAGGGCATATATCCATTTACATTATCATCATCTGAAAGAGAGTGCAGAATTACTGAAAATAAAAGCCCATTCTGGTAACCAAGAGAAAGGGTAACAAAAGATATGTATCACTATAGCATATACATGTCATGGTAGGATTTTCTGGTATCACTTATAGGAGAAGTTATTTAGGGGGAAAAAAACCTGAAACCCTGAAAATGTGTTTTAAAATTTAGATAGGAAACAGTAAGAAACAGAAGAAAGAGATGTGCACTAGGACTTCAAGCATCCATTACTGCCTGACAGTTCTAACCTTATGTAGCTAATATCCTCATCTGTGGAGATATTCTCCCAAACAATTTGCTTGATTTTCAACTATAGCCCAAATTCAGTGAATCACTTAAGCATATGCATAATTTCAAGCATGTATTGTTAAGAGATTAGAAAGCAATTACAGCTTGTCAAACATGCTCAGACATGGCCAAATCCCTTCTCTTCATCACAGTCCTCTAAAAATAGCCGCATCTAACCAGGGGAGAGATTCAGAACTGCCAAACCCCAGTTTTGTATGGGGGAAAGATAGCATGGGCACTTACCTGTATCTCTCACATACTGATCTTTCTCTGTGGGTGACACCTGCACATATAGGCCAGACCGTAGTGGCAGCACACCTTGAATAATCAGGATGCCATGGTCTTAAGAAATGTACCTGGAGGTTGGTCAGATCTCTGGACAAAACTGGCTAAAACAAACATGCTTCCAAGAAAGGTATTTATCTGAGTCTTCTTTTCTGCAAGACAGAGAAAAGTGACATTTCCATATAGTGGAAAATACTGAACTATGTATTTTGAAAGATAGTGGTAGATAAGAGTTTAGACATTTTATCTCTCCTGAGAAGAACAGTGAAGACAGAGCAGCAATAAAATATATAAAGTATATAAATTATATAAAATTATCCAAAATACAACAACCCCTTCCCCCCGCCCCAAATGCTCAGCAAAAGCCAGTTCTATACTTTACCAGTGTCTTGATATACAGAATTTTTTTGAGAAGATGGAGGTGCTGGGAGACACACAACTATCTGTGGAACAAGCTGTTTGAAGGCGTGATTGACACTCTTAAGTGACTTTATGTATCACTCCTTATGATGTTGCTGAAAGGCTTCAGCAATGCAAACCTTCATTCAAATAGTGAAGCCCAAAATAGTGGGCAGGTATCTAAAATCGCTTACCAGTGGGTCACCAAGAAGATGCAGAACACTGTGGCCTCATTTATTAATTTCTGGTGTAAAAAATGCAGCAAACAACCTTTACTGAAAAATTAACTGAATCACAGGAACAAAGCTGTTTGTTGCAAATGAGGAAAGGTCATTTGACTCACTCAAACTCATTAGTCCTATTGTCCTAATATTGTCCTTATCCAGCACTGAGTAGATAGTTGCGCTGCCTTGCATTTAATACTTCATCTCCCAGACCATGCGTTACAACTCAGTTTATCCTCAGTAAGTTCCATTAGAAAACAAGTGAAAAAAAAGCAATGAGAGAAATTTGGAAAGGAAAAAAACCCCAAACATCCAACCCCACAGTTACTTATGTTCTCTTTGGGTTTGCAGAGTTTTGAAGGTGGCATTATTGTTCTGAAACAGTGTTTGAGACGAGATTTTGAAAAGCATTTTGCGTTAGTCCAGCCAGGGAGAGATGTAGGCTGAGATGAGGAAAGAAATGGAGGGACCTGTTCAGAGCAGAAGTGACATCTGCAGTGAACCAAGGTGTTTCACTGTTTTCTGTGATAAAATATTACTCAGCATCAAAAGGAGCAGAGGATAAGAACAATGAACACTGCTGTCTCACTATCACTTCTGAGCTCACCTGTTGTTTGAAATCTGTAACTTGTGATAAGGAGTTCCAGCAGAAACTAACAGGTAAGACAACAACTAAATCACAGAGCAATGTGGAAAAAAGGTGACTTACAAAGTGAAAAAACAGTGACCTGTAGGTAGGAGAACTGCCTTTAGAAACAGAATAGAATCATTGAGATTGGAAGAGATCTCCAAGATCACTGAGTCCCAACTTTGACTGAACACCACCATATCAACTAGACCACAGCAATACGTGCCACGTCCAGTCATTTCTTGAACACTTCTGTAATGGTTTGGATCCGGCTTTCCTGCCAGGTATTTAAACCTTATAGTTTGTGGCCACTTTCCCCCTCCCGAACACAAGGGAAAGGGAGAAGGGAAAAGCTACTGAAACACCGAAATGATTAAACTAAAGCTGTATAAAAATATATATATGTATTTACACTTATATACAATTAGAATACTATGTACACAGAAGAAGGGACCCTGAACACCTCCCTCCCAAAGGGAAAAGGGAAAGGGAAAACTCAAAACAGATATGCACAATCAAAACCTGGGACCAACCAATGAAGAATTAACAAAAGAAAATCTTACTAATCTCTTTGAGATAGCAGAATTGCACCAAGTGACCGCTGGCACTCTCTGCCTCCAAAGGTCCACAAGGCCTCACTGGGCCTCACTCCTCCACACGAGCAGAACTGATAGCAGAGAACCTGCTCCCAGATCCACTGGAAAGGAAAGAGAGCAAGAGGCTTCTCTCCCTTCTTATTTATACCCTGGCTTACGTAAAAATTGTATGGAATACTGGGAACATGACCACTTCCTCGGTTACAACCTGGTTACCAAGGAAGGCCTAGAATCAAAACCACTACAACTTCAAGGGACGATGACTCCACCACTTCCCTGGGCAGCCGTTCCAACACTTGACAACCCTTTCAATGAAGAAATCCTTTTTGATGTCCGACCTGAACCTCTGCTGGAGCAGCTTGAGGCCATTTTCTCTTGTATTTTCAGCAAGCTGACACTGGTTCCAGCAAAACCTGCCTCTCCGGCTACTACTAAGAACTCAGCTACTACTGACCCTCAGGTAATTTATTAGTTCTGACTTTTGGTATTCAGCTGAAGGGTGTGCTGAATTTCAGAAAGAAGCAAGAAGTACGTTGTAAGGTAGATATCACATGCTGCTTCTGTTATGTCAGCTGGCCATTAAACCATGCTGTCTTTTATGCACTGGTAACTTGAATCCTAACCAACAGTCTACAAATATAAAGTTAAGGCCAGAATTTACAAATATAAAATTCCACTTGCCTGAACTAAAGCATTAAGAGAGGGCAGGGTGCCTCAGCATTTTCTAATGTGCTAGTTTTTACCACTTAGCAGTAAAGAGCCAAATGCCATCTCAGAAACAGAGATAGAAAGTGGAATTAAATCTCTAGAAGAGAAAGGCTGTACTAGATGAAACCAAAGGCCCATCTAGTCACCATCCTGTCTTTGATGCTCTATGAATTCTTACAGGAGAGTAAGAAGAGGTCAAGCAAATAAGATAATTCTTCCTAATGGGCTCCTATCTTTCCTCTCCTTTCAGCTCTGAGAGTTTCCCAAGGGAAATCTCATCCTCTTAGTCCTTTATCTTGTCTACTAAGGTTGTAAGCCCTTAGGGTTTTATAACTGTTCAGTTACCTGCGCTGTGGTGTCACCTGTGAGTACACCAGACATACATGTAGACTTACATGTGTGAGCGTGTGTGTACGGACGTGCATTGGAAGAAATATGATTTCACTTGTTCTGGCTCAGACTGCTTGTTTTTTATTCTTCCCCAGAAAACCAATAAACAAAGGATCTTTACCCTTGAGTCTCCATTTGCCCTTATGAAATATCAATAATAGTTCTGCCCACTTGCTTGTCCACAGTTATCTCTTTGTTCTTTTTCACTAAGGTCTTTAGGGAACTCATTTAATGTGCAGTAGGTAAGAGGAAGAGAAGATTTTGGTAAAAAAACAATGTTGAAGGTATTTTGATGTGAATCCTCTATCCTTTTTTTGCTATATTACTGATCTTCACAGGGAGAGAAGTCTGAGGAGAACTGTCAAATTATGTAATAAATATTACTTTATCTGCTTTGTCTGTGTGTTGTTTCACACTTCTCCTCTCCTTGCCTAACATTTTTCTGATATTTAGCTATTTGTTGGGCTGAAAACTTCTCTCTAACCATGAACTGACTCCAGCAGAGCCCTCCATAGAAAGTCTGCTCAAGAGGGTCTTGGTATAATGATCTTCCCATGCCTCTCCTACTGCTTCCTCAATGAGCTGTTTGGGCTGGACAGGCAGAAGCTGTGCCCTCCCTCCACCCTTTGTCCTCATCTTCCCTAGCAGCATACATGCTCTGCTCTATGCCTAAACCTAACCACACCTTGTCCTTCCACAAGCTCGATGGAGATCAAGAATGTCACTCTAAGATGACAGTCACTGTACTCTTTATCACACCTTCATGGTCAAGAACGCCATAGAAGCACGGGCAGGTATACAACCATAAAAAAGGAGTTACAGGAGTCTTGCAGCACATAGGGCTACACACAGAAAAGAGGAATGAGACACCTTTGGTGACGCCAGGTGGCTTTTTGCAGATGCACTGAAACATCAAAGTAATTTCTAAAAATACAAGGAGAAAATAGAGTGCTCTGCTAGTCCTACCAAAAGGTTGATAGATATGTCAGCAGGCAAAGGGTTACCTGACAGATGTTTGTGAACATTAATACTGAATTTTGAATGTCTTGGTATTTTGAAATCCAAATGTCAGAGTTTGGAGAAAACATTTTGTTATTGACCTAGGCATTGGCTAGACATCCACAAGCCAAACATCCTTGTTCATAAAATAAATATGTTGAGACAGTCAGTTTGGACAAAGGTGAATAAAATGGAGCTGACATGAATGGCTGCTGTTGAGAATCTCTGTTTATTTTAAAATATAGTTTTCATGGGTATTTGGTATATATGTATATTTTTTTTTACAGAAAAGATTGTTTAAGGAACAAATCCTACTGTAGAGGTAAGAACAGTAACAGATGGAAAATGAATCAAGATAATTTAACTTGTTCAACGTGAATGAAAGCGGGGAGCCGGTGAGGCTTAAAATTAGTTTTAAAATCTGAACCATCAAAACCAATGCTTCTTTTAATTTTGTTCTGTTTGCTTTTCACTTAAGTAGTTTTAGTTTTTTCTACTGATTACCATGAGAAGCTGTGTAAAACATTCTTGAGTGCCAAACCTTAAGTCTCTGAATCCCATCCTCAGTATGTGGGAAGTACCCCGCACAAATCTTATTATAGTCTTCCAAACTGCTTGGAAAAGGGGTTCTTCTGCCCTCTCTTTACCAAGTTATTCTCTGGGGTTTGATTCGATTTGAGATCATTAAGAGGGAAAGTTTCTTTTGCTTGTATTTTACCATTAAATTAATGTGACTTTAGTCTGAAGAGTGAATGAATGTTGTTCCTTTGCTGCTGCTGTATAGTATAAATTACAGTATTTTCTATGTCTTCTGCGTTCTGAGTCATTTGCTTAGGGGAAATGTCCTTTGCTCTGTGTGGATATGTATTGCAAATAAGAAGTTCCATATCCTTCTCTGTATACCTCTTGTAACTCAGGAACAGCCTGTTCCTACAGTTGAGGGGCCAGAGGAGCAACTCCTGACATCTGAAAGAGATCATCATGTCTCCTCCTATATCTGCTAGCACTGGATCGAGGAGCTCAGAGGCTTGACAGAGAAGGGAGCAGCTGGTCTCTTCGTCTGAGGTTGCAGCTGAAAGCAAGTTAGTGGCTGGTATCAGGCATAAGGGAAAAACAAAGAAATGAAAAAAAGAGAGACTGCTGTGAAGCAAAAAACCCTCAGCACAGAGTAAAGAGTAGAGATCATGGATTCGGAACCCAAAGCAAGGCACAAAGTTGGATAGCAGTTGTGGAAACAAATATGATTTGGCGATTTCAACAGTGGAAACAATGACAACTTAAGTTATAATACAGCATCACATTTTCAGTTCAGTGTACTTTGAGCTGGCCACATTAACAACATTCTTCCTGCTAAATCCTTAGTCCCTAATGCACAGCCTACTCCTTTATAAAGAGCAGAAGCAGTCTCTGAACCTTCAGGCAAGAAAAATTGCCATGAAAGTTACTGAGAAAGTGGAAATGAATGCTTTACTTCTAATATTCCCAGGAATGACTAAATTTCCTATGCAATTAGTTAACTGATTTTCTAGCTGGACAAAGCATGCACTGTGGTGATCCTGCTCACATAATAACTTTGCTCTATACTTAGGGAGTTGAAAGCTGGGATCCCCAAGAAGAATATTAGAGGAAGGCCAAGGGATGTAAGAAGTCCCTTTTTTCTGCTTGAGTTGATATAGACATAATGTGAATTGCATGAGTGCCTTTAGAGATTGGCTGAAGTTTTGCTTTGAAGAACTGATATTAATATTGGTTTCTTTTCAAGTTAGTAATTAGCAAGAAATAATCTTAGTTTCTACAAACCATAATTTTTAAAAAGGTGATTATATTAGTATATTCACTGTGGGAGAAACCATTTTGAAAATGAAATCTCTTATGCATGAAAGTGGATGAAAAACTATACCATCTCATTGGCTGTGTTTCCTATTAAAACCAGGAAAACTTTCAGTGTGCCAACGCTCTTCCCCCGAAATATTAAAGGGAATTGTGAGGATGATTTATTGGTTCAGAAAATTAGTTACAACATGTTACCTCCTTTCTTTATAATTTGTAGGCTACTGTGCATGGTTTAGTCAATTAGGGCTTCATTTCTCATGGTAAGCACTGTTGCTATGGAAATTATGTAGCATAGAAGTAACTGATTGCTGCAAATATGCTTTTTGGAAAACTGTTTAAGGAACTTTTGCAGTGAAAAGGATAACAAATGGGTTATCTCCTTGTCTTCAGAAGGATGCAGATAAACTATAAAAATAATTATATCTGAGATTTTGTATGAGATAGACTCTATAAACTAAAAAAGGACTAGTAGGTTTACAGGTATTCTAAATAGGGGAAAGTATGGTGCATTTTATGCAGCTTTTTGTGGCTGCTATCAATAAATATTGTTACTGACTTAAAAGTTAGGCCACCATAGGATAATTGTTGCTCAACACAGTGATTTTTTTTAGATATTAATATAAAAATGTTAGCAAAATGCCATATTTGCAGCAATGTTTATCTTTCAAACAGGAAAAAAAGTTAATATAGTGTGACACGCTCACTAAAACTTAAATGTATTCAGCTGCATATTTATCAAGCACAGAAAGCACTTCATAAAATTATTTAAAGTTCAAAAACTGCAAAGTCTATTTGCTTAAGTATATCTGTGCTTGTGAGAGCTGAAAACCTTCTGTGACAGAAACACCTTGTCCTTGTGGTGCTTGTTACTGAAGCTTCTTTGTTGTACTTTTAAGGCCCAGCCTGGGCTTGCTTGTTGTGACCAGTCAGGCGACAGCCATGCGCATAGGAGCAGGTCTCTCAAGAGCTTTATGGTGGACTGATCTTTACTCTGAATGGATGTTTACTGACAACGTTAATAATGGAACTGCACTAAAGATGAGAATTTATGAGACTCCTGTTCATCATGTTCATCTGCTGACAATTAAGTGAGTGTGTCCAACCACAACCTCGGGGAAGGTCACGCCTGGCTGGCGACTGCCTCCGGCCCTCTGCTGCTCATGCTGAGTCCAACAGAAGACATAACAGAGCATTAGTGCCGCAAGCATTTCCTTGTCCGACCCACAAAATTTTGGCAGTGAACTCATTATAAGCCATGCATTAAAACTGTCTTGTTCGTCTGATGGATGACCCACCTTAGCCGCCACAGAGCCTGCAGCCGTCAGAGCCTCTTGTCTCCCCACTCTGATATCAGCTCCTCTGGACTGCTGCCAATTTCACTTAGTCACACAGTTTTAACTTTATTTCTTTTCTTCTCTCTTACAACCCAGTTACCTCATCCCTTTAGAAAGGAAAAGGGGAGGGGAAAAGCCACAGGAAATTGAAAGAGTAACCCATAGGACCCATAGACCCGTGGTATCCACCCTGCGGTTACTGGGAATTGTTTCACTGGTTTACGTTTTCGTTCTTATAACTATACATGTACCCAGGAACATGGCTTTGTAGTTTGCCCTCTTATCAAAGTGACAGCCTCAGTTATTAGTACCAGGTAGTGCCAATCTGTAACAATGACTGTTTCAGTTCTCTTTCCCAGTAATTTTTCTTTCTTCCTCTCTGGGTGTTTATCTTAGAGCTCTCTAAGAGCAAATTGTTATTAACTAAATAAGAACTGTGAACAGGAGGATTTTTACGAGGCACACACATTGTGTAAGATCAGGGACAGATCATGCTCAAAAGGCCAACATGTGCATGCATATTTACTTCCTTTTCTCACTATTGGTAAGTTCCCTGTTGAATGAATTTCTTACCAGCCTGCTTTTTTTATACACCTGAGATACAGTAGTGATATGCCTGAGTAACAGAAATTTCCTCTTGCAAAAGTTATTGCCTGCAGAACTTCGAGAAATCTGGGCGAGGAATCAAATTCTGGCTTTGAATTGTTCAGGTTGTGCGCATGTAATGCATTGAAAACAGCTTTTCCAACAAAAAAAGTTAAAATGCTGTTGTCTGAAGAGCCTTTTTATTATTATATAATTATTTATCATGGTGAAAGAGAAGGGAAAACTGCATTGGGAAGTCTTTCATTGTTTTCTGCACTGGGACCATAAACACAACATTAGCTTTGTGTTGAAGTTTCAATGCTTTTCAACAGGAATGACATATATTATCTGAATAACAAAGCAGCAATGACAAGATAATGTCAAGATAATGGATAATGACAAGAAAATAATATTGAAATGTAGTGGAATGATCTCCTTGAATGCCTCTAAACAGTTAGATTTACAAACTGAATGTGGTTTTAAAACAAAACAAAAGAAAAAAGATTATTCCTAATCTGATTCCCTTAGAGACTTTTCCAGAGTGCTGAACCAGGAAAACTGTGTTTGTATATCGGTTTTTAGATTACAGTACCTTTAATACTGTATCTAAGGTTGCAATATATTAAACAGGTACTATTACCTCTGGTAGTTATGCATGTGTACCGTTTAGCTGGCATGTATTTCTATCTGTGCTTCTCTGCAAGAACCTAATGAGAAGAGATCCCAAAAGCAACATTTTTGATGAAAACCTGGGGAAATGAACATAGCAGATATGCAGAAGACTTCTTTTTTGTCTAGTATGCCTCCTGTTACAACTGCATTACCTTTACCAATCACTGTGAAATTTCAGTTATCAATGTTATAATGAAATAAGTAGTAAGGGAGAGACTATGGGAAGTCTAAAGAACATATAATTCACTGTTGGAGTGGGCAATAAGGGAACTGTGTTAGAGTCAGGGGACATCGTGAATGCGTCAATCCAAGATCAAAATTTTTGCAGTTATTCATGTATCTCCTATGTCATATGTTTTATCTAGAGAGCTATTAGTACAAAATGATTGAAGATGTCTGTCAAGAAAGAGTTGACTTGTGCAGTAAGGGCTAGATCAGCATAAGACTGAAGGCTGTAGGAATTAGATACACAAGTGTAAAAACAAAGGAATAGGGGCTGAAGCATGTAGGATGAAGTAGGATTATTGCTTCCCAAGCCAAGGGTTTCTTTGAAAATTATCATCCAACAGCTACAACATCAACTTGTTCAGGTAAAGCTGATACTTGCAAAAGGAGACTGGGGAGAAAGAGAGGGATCAATTAATTACTTGAAATTTGATTTGTCTCATATAAATAAAGAATCTCCATCTTTATTGTAAAGCTAACAATCTTCTTCTGCCCAAGGGGTATCGGTACAAGCTTATAAACACAAATGAATTTGAGATGCAAATCAATTCAAAGTTAGCATGTAGAGTATCTTTGAAAAATTGTGAAATACCAGGTTTCTGAGGAAGACTACATTAGAATTTAATAGAAGCCTCCAACTTCTTTTTTTCGTGATACTGAGGAGTTATATTGTTACATCCTGGTTTGCTGTTCTGTACACAAGAATGACATCAGACAGATGGGGCAAGAAGAACTACAATTGTAATCATGTTATTACTGGAAAAACCATGGTGGTGCCACTGTAGGTAGCATTACTGGTTTTGTTTAGATGACTTTCTGGAGGTCTCCAGAGATGCTTGGATCAGTTATATCTCAGATCTTTAAACTAGCTGCATTACCTCAGTACTCGTGAGTTATTTCAAAAGACTTAGGCAGTGAACAGTTAATACTATGGATATTTTTGATATCCATTTTTGATATAGATATTTTTGAGTGATTTGCAAGAGTGTCTGTTGAAACTAGTAGCAATGTCAATCTAAAATGTGAAGAAAATAGTCCACTATGATCTCATAATGTTAGGTCTACTTAATCATTATGTAGGAAGCTTACATTATGCTTTGCATAAGTATAAGAGTGCCTTGAGTTGGATTCAGAAGAATTTTTCAAGAGGCAATGAGGTTCATGAGATTCAGTTTTAGTTCATGCCTTCTCTGTTATTCTTTAGAAAAATCTGTATAACACCTTATTGCTAAATATTACTGCTGTTGACTGACCCACAGATGGCAAGTAATAAACTGTGTACATGGAAGGGTAATTGGCTCATATGGGATATTCAGAAACAAGTCGTTGATTTGCTGTTTACGTTATTTTTTTCCCTGTGCAGAGGGGAATTTAGGATAGATCCTTTTCAATAATGGTAAATCCTTTTCTCTCAGTGATGTTGTTATAAAACTACTTGAAGTTATGTCTGATAACCACAAAACGGAAACCTCAGAAGTGAGGAAGACAAAGCACTCTAAGCTGGCAAATCCTTTTTGATAGCACAAATTATGTATATTTTGCTGCTGAAAATGTTCAGAAAGTCTTAAACCAGCCCTTGTTATGGATGTAATTAGTTGACTACCAGCTTACCAACTTTCTGACACAGGTGAACTTTAAGGTGGGAGTTGAGTGTAGAAGAGGAGTTCCTTTGTTTCAATTAACACTGAGAAAGCAGTGTATGGGCAAGCACAGAAGAACCATATGAATGCTGTATAGAGAGCTTTTTAATCTGTGGAATAGAGATAAACAATTTAACTTGAGCTGTATGAAGGCATAGTTATGGGTATTTGCCACTCTATGCCTCTAAAATCACAAACTGTTCACGAAGCATGAGAAAAAAAGCCAGTGATTCCACTAAAGTCAAGGGCCAAGTCACAGCTGATTTAAAGTGCTTAAAGAAATTGAAAGGGTTAAACTAGCTGATGATCTGATGACCCACAGTGGTTGATGCTTCACTATTAACTTAATTTTTTAAGGGAAAATAGTGGATGTACTTATACTGTTTGTTACCCTTCCTTCCTTTTTCTCACCACCCACCATCTTCTCCCAATCACTTGTTTGCCAAGCCCAATTGTATTTGATAATTTAGTTGGCTATTTCTTGAGGATTGAGAGTAAGAGAGATTCTCAGTGCTTGCTCTGAGATTGCAGTTTGCACTACACTCACGCAGGAGTTCACATGCGCTCCTCTCTGTTTATAAACCACATGAAAAATTATAATCAGGCTGCATGCCTTGCCAGATCAGAGAGAACCCACTCACTGGTCAAAGATTTTTCTCCATTAAATAAGGAGTGAGGTCAGACCACAATCTTAATAAACACATACATTTAACAAACAAACAAACAAACCAGACCACCAAACAAAAAAGAATAGAAAAGAGAAAGCTACAAGGACATTAAAAAAAATGTTTTTTTTTCTACATTTGACTTAATAATAGGGATTTTCTGCTGCACTTTAGAGTTAGGTGTGGAGAGGGCTTAGTTTCTTAAAATACCAGAATCATGCAGCAGCTAAATTTTGACATCTGTGTTTTCCTCTTTAATGTAACTTTGTCATTAAAATTGTGGTCCATCAAACATTGCAATATATAGGCCTGGGGGCAGGAGTAATATTTTCACTATTCTACCATTTCAGCAAAAATCCTGTCAGGAACACACAGTAATTCATGTTTGAAACAAACTTTAAATAAGACCTGAACAAACATGTCTCATCAACACACTCTTTAAATACAACACATATTGCATTTATATTGCTTCAGCTGAAAACACAAGAGTCTGTGGTTTTTATCTATGGTGTGCCCGCTCCTTTGAATAATTGGATTATGTTCCTTGAGTCACAGGAACATAGATCTTGTCAAAGTGGATTACATCCATGATCCATCTAATCCACCATCCTTTTTCAGAGTGACCAGTGCCAGATGCTACAGGGCATCGCATAGCAACCTCATGCAAGACAGATGCGGTACAGTCTGGCACCATGCAGGTCTCCTTTTAACTCTTAATGAATGATTTTTTGTTTTTTGGGCAACATCAACCTTTCTTAATGCCGTGGGACCAAAGTTATGACTGTGGAACAAAAATTGTTGGTGAGTTTTTAAATAATTTTGCCCACAAAGGGGAAAAGATTAAGAGAAAGGAGAGAAGGAGAAAACAGACACTTGAATATCTCAATGTACCTTTCATTCAGATGCTTTGGAAAAAGAAGTACTTTTGACTGTTACCCTCCCTGTCTCTGCTGAATCTTTCAAGAGTTTATCCAGAAATGTGTTCTCAAACATGACTGCTAGAGGTCAAGCAGAAATGTATGCAGTTAAGTGTTGATTGAAAACATTGATGGAGATTTTTATTCCATCTCAAGATATTTGTGGATAAAATGTTTACTATATATTAACCCAAAGGAAAAATGGAGAGTTGGTTAATAAGTGGTAAGAGGGTGAAGAGTATATAAAAGATAAGTGCTATCAGGAAAACATTTTTGTGAATGGAGAAGCTGCATTTCCTTTTGAAGCCAGATCTGGAGCTTTTAATAAAATGTCAAGATGGTTTTTATGAAGATTTCATATGACACATTTTATAGCATAGCTATCTCATAAAAGCTGAAAAAGACAAAGACTGGACAATTTCACTGCACCCATGGCAGTAAAACTAAATTTTTTTTCATATAAACCTGTCGATCAAAACTTACTCTTCTTCTCTTTGTAGAGAGTATCTCTGCCTGCCTCAGCTTATACTGCTTTTCAATGGGCTTTACAGATCTCCAAAGATGTATGTAATATGATTCTACAGATACTGCTACCTTTATTGGTTTTATTTGCTGTACTTTGTCTTACGGCTTTTCATCCCCTTCCCTCAGGCCACATGTAGTAGGTGGAGAAGGATTACTCAAACACATTTAAACCTGGAATTGTTCACCTTGCTGCTCATGTTAGCTGCTTTCAAAGTACATGACTTCTTTAGTCAAACCAGTAAAAACGCCCTTCCCCATTCAAAAGCAATGTAGAAGTTAGTGAAACTACGCTGATTTACACCACCTGTTCCAAACAGTCCTTTTAGTACTGCTTTATTATTTCTTTACAGAGTACCTTTTGCTTTTGTTTGGAAAGAAATTCTCAGATATTTTTATAATGCAGATAAAAATACCATAAATATTAAATATATAACAGTCTCACTGTGAGATGCTTGATAGCAAATCTCATTCCCTTCTCTTTATGTAGAAATGGATATGAGAATGCAAATGAAACTGCAGGTGTTACTAAGTTCCATCCAACAATGATGAAAAAAGGTTGACACATGAATAAGCCATTTTGGGTTTAATGTATACAGTTGCTGCTCATTAAAATTAGGCATCCAACTTTTTTGTACTTATTTCTTTATACATATAATGGGGGAAATCAAAAGTATAGTCAAGGGCAAAGAGAAGTGCGTAATTTCCCATTTGAATAACAGATTTTGCGTTCTTCTAGCTGAAATATTAAAGAGACAATTTTACGAGTTTTTAAAATTTCCCTCAATATCAGCTGGAAAATCCAAACATGAAAACATATTGCCAAACGTTCTCACTTTCTATCAAAATTCAGTGAGTTTAGATAAAGTTGATCACAGTGTAGAAAGATGAAATAATGAGTCAGACAAGGAAGTCAGTAGTCAGAAAGTGTCTTAAGGAGATAGTAAATGTTCTGTACTTAGTGTTATGCCACATGCAGGAAGAAGAATGAAAAAGAAAGTGATGGTAATGACAACTGACAGGAAGGCACCGGATGGTACCAGTCACTCATATACAGCATTGTTGTAGGAAGTAGGTAGGCTTGTAAGAAAGTGCGTGCCCAGCCCAGAGGCAGAACATGTAAATTCACCTCCTGCTGCTTTTTAGCTGGGTGGCCTGTTGATATTTCAGGCTTTCTTCATTTGGTCTCTATGAAGATTGTTGACTCTATTGCAGGAAAAGAAAATGGTACCCAGCAAACAAGATGTAAACAGAATGGAATGAGCCTTAGCAAGCAGTCATATTTTTCAAGTAGTGCTTGTTAAACCTCCTCTTTTTCTCTCTGAAGTCTTCAAGAAAATCTGCTATGAGCCCTATGGAGCCACTTAACTAGTTCTGTGAGAATGACTATCAAGATGTAAGGCTAAATTTACTGTACATCTTAATCTATTGATTTATTATGATTATTTTTTTGGTCAACTATCTTCAACAAAGTTGCTAAAATAATTCCACAGGCTCTTCGTGCTTTATTACACATAAGCTGCCCAGAGTATCAAAATCCACTTAAAAAAAACAATGTTGCTTCATTTTAAAATAGACATTACAGCAAAAGAAAATGCAATATGGGAATGAGAAAATTTCCGAGACAGGAGGTGAGGGATCCTTGTGGGATTACTGCAAAGCCTTTTAGATTTAGAGATGTGCTGGGTGTCTATTAGTAGCTTTAGCCACAGGCTATGGAGAAGCTGCGTATCACTCACCCACAAGAATCTGTGTGTCTAAACAGCTCGCCTCAAGTTTAATGGCCAGTAAAACCTATTTAAGGTATTTTTTCTTTCCTCCTAATTTTTTTTTGTTTTATTTGGTTTCTAGCTATTCTCTTTTGAGATTTTTGCAGTCATATCATGGCTGAGTGCAGCACACATTGTCTTTTCTGTTTTGGGGTTTTTTTTTAATTATTTATTTAACACAATCAGATCTGGACACTGCTAAATATATTTTGTTTTCAAAGGTTCAGACCCAGCAGAGCGGTAACATCAGCTTGAAAGCCTTAAGTGGCCATTGTAAGCGTAGCTCTCTTGTGAACACCGTTGCCTGTTGCAGCACTGAATGTACAAAAACACTATTATTTCCCAGAGTAAGACACAATAGCAACATTGTGGTCTCTAAACGGTGTAATCCAAGAGTAATAACTTAAATTGTTTTAGTTTATTGAACATGCCAAAATTTGTGCAACCTGGAGGCTAAAATGTACAGTTTAAGGGAACAAAAATGATGAAAGTATGAAACAAGGATGAACCAAATGCTTGAAAAGAGGTCTTCTTCATTTGAGGAAAAACAATTTTCATGAGGGAAAACAATCTTCTATAAACAAGAGTCAATAAATTGGCTGAGAGAGCTGGTGGATGATAAAGAACCGCTTACAGTGGACAGGCCTTTTATGTTCTGGCATATTCCCCTTGCTCTATATATTCCCCAAACAAAAATCTCTCATATTTTGCAGAAAGAAGTGAGTTGCTTCCTTAGAAACATCAACTAGTGTTTGGTGTAGTTGCATCCTTTTGTGAACCAGCGCACTTTAGATGCCTGTGCTCAGAAATGGAAGGTCCCTGTCAGCTCTGCAGTCAAATATTCCTCAAGTTCAGAACATATGGTCTGATTATTCAAATGTAGTTAACTGTTCATCTCAAAAAGAAAAAACTCACACTGCTATTATATCAGGAGAATATTCAAACTGCTATGCATTATGCTTTCTCGCAAGTCACTAAAGAATAATGATAATTTCTGCAGCAGATAGACTTTTTTATGGTCTAAATAAATTGCTCTCATAAATTTAATCCATATTCCAAAGGAGTAAATAGTTTGGTTCCCACTGATCTAAACCCTAAACTCTTTATGAGACCTTTGGGCATTCTTCAGGCAGCCTTGTTTCTGGCCAGCTTCCTTTTTATGTTTCTTTATGGTTTGACACAAGTGAGTCAGGCCTATCACCAGAAACATCTGGATTTTCTTTTTAATAAGGCAGAGAAAGTTGAGTAAAACTTAATCTGTCTGAATATGACTCAGAGTGTGTGTATTCATTTGAGATAAATATTAAAAGAGAGAAAATTAGGATTCTTTTAAAACAAAATTTCAATCATCTCCATGAAGTGAGAGAGCAGGGAAAGTCTCTTTGGACAGCAGCTGTCCTGAAATAGCTTTCAATATAAGCTGTTGTAACTAAAGATATTATATCTACATAAATCTTTATTTTTACAGGGACATGATTGCTTCACACATTAGATTTGTCACTGCAACATGACAGCCTTTCCTTATTTGAGCATTCCCCAGTAAATCTTTATTCACAGCAACAACTGAAGCATGACTCCAGATATTATACTAGACAGCACAAAATGAAAACAGTTTCCCACAAAAGCATCAAACTCATGTACTAAATATATATAAAACCCCCAGATACTAAATGGCAGGATTTGACACAGTCACAAAGCTAACAGATTCTGACAAAGAAAGAATAATATATGTTGCTATGTTTTTTTCTCTGCTCTGATTTATAAAGGGATAACATGGTTCAAGAATGGAAATAGCAGTAATAGAACAGGCATGTTAATTTTTGTTTGAACAGATTGTGTTCCAAAATGTGGACAATAATTTTATCTCCCTTACCTGTGACATTTTTATTACTGCAATTTAAAACAAAACAAGCCTTGTTTAGGTCACCAAAGATTTTTACTCTTGGTTTCTCACTGTATGCTTGTCCCTTAATTTTGACAGTAAATGATCTTAGTGGTCTATACATATCAAAGCTGACAGCACCATACTTCTTGCACTTTGAGAAGAGCCATGCTGGAAACAGAAAAGTCCCTAACTTCAGGTTACGCAGGTCAGGAATGAGATGCCAAAGGAGGAAAACTAGGCAAAATCCACGGACAATGCTCTCCTATGCTGCACTGTGATACTCCTCACAAGTGTGCAGAGCTAACCCACCCTGACACTTGGCTGAATTTCTATGATAAGCCAGTGCTTCGGTAGATTTGTCATCCATGATTCCTCAAAATCTTTTGAATCATAAACAGACATAAAAGTGGTTCACTTTTATAGCAGGGAGGCAAATCCTGGGTTACACAGGTAAGCTATATGCAATGATAAAGCTCTTCATCTTTTGTCACTCATTCTTATGGTGGGTAAAATGCATAGTGGGTAAAATTGAAGAAAATTGGTTAGTTCTGCAACCAAAATATGAATACACATACAGGCAGATGGTTTTGAGAATCTGCTTTTATACAGACTGTTTTGACCTGAAAGGAAATTATTCATTTATTTATTATGGTATCAATTCTAACATTCCAAAGGAAAACAGATATTTTACCACAAAAAGCTGAAATGTCATTTGAACATGTTGATTTTTCAAAAGTCCAATTTTTCCTTTCCTTTCCTTTCCTTTCCTT